>VZRX01023175.1:0-44008 GCA_013398075.1 Notiomystis cincta | reverse complement strand
GGTGCCCATCTGCCCCACCTTCCTGTGTACAGGCTTGGTTGGACTGTGTGCAGCCCAGTTCTTCCTCCCCAGCCTTTCTCCCAAAACCTTTCCCAGCTGTATCCTGATGTGCTAAACTGCTTAAATTAACTCCAGATTGCTCTGTTTATTGTGTGCCAGAGGAGTGACAGAAGGCAATCAGGGCAGCTTCCTCTCAAATAAACTCCAAGAAGGAGGGGGTGCAGGATATTAGGGTGGAAAATACGGGTTCTGGGAAGAACCCTGAGGCTTTAATGCCTGTATATTAGATAATTTATCTCTGCTGTTCACATTTTAATTCTAAGTTTTGGCAGCTTTGTANTCCCTTTTTCTTTTTAAAAGAAAACCAAAAAGTTGTTAGGTCAAAGTAGTAATTTCTTCTCTCCCCCTCCAGTGGCACTGGAGAAAAGTGAAATAATGATCCTCTAAGATTGTCAGTCTCCTTCTGGGCCATGTGCACCTCAGTGCCTCTGCTTCACATGAAGTTAGTGACCTCTGTTCTTGTATGTGACTCTCATCAGCAATAAATGTAAAACTAGTTTTCCACCAGCTCCTGTCTTCACAGTTGGGATAGCATCCTCCCTTCTTACCTTACAACTTGCAGCCTAAAAGGTAGCAGGTCTGAGGTCAGATCTTTCTGTACGTTTGAAGGTGTGGATGCACTAATTTGTCTGGTCTCTGCATACAGAGTATCTATAAGCACAGCAACAGCTGCCCTACTTCCTGCTTTTTTTTCTTCCAAAAGCTGCTATAAATATGCCTCCTAATTAGATCCATAACATTATTTTGATAATAGCACTAGGTTTGTTCTAAGAGAGTCATGCTGCTTCCAGAATCAGAGGAAGAAACCCAAATGTATTCAAAATAAACTTCCGAGTGCTTTTAACTGAATAAAAACACCTAGGTGCTGCCAGCTATTGGAGAGTCTGCTCACTTAGAAAATTTAATGTGTACAATTCAGTGCTTCCCAGCATACTTTTGGTCATATGTCAGCCCTATCCTGTCCTCCTTTTATTATTGTCTGTCTACCATATGGACATGTCTCTTCTGTTTGGTAGGGAGAGATGGGGGATGCACTTGGAAACTAAACATCCTTCTGAGTTACAACAGTTATTTATTTTAAATGCAATGAGGGAGCACATAGGAGGGATTCTATTCCATTTAGCAAAGAGAAGCCACCTTAGTTTCACTCTTATCTTCACAAAGCCATTAATGTATTAATCAGAAGCAAGAAACTTGAACAGGAGTTATTATTGACCACATTTCCCCTTCAAACTCTTTATGCTTGTATTTCATGCTAGGTTGCATATAGCTGATGGCTTTAGGATGTTAGCAGCCTTTCGTTTCAGGAGTAGCAGAAGCATAAAAGGTTTTTTCTCCTTATTTTGAAGATGCTTTAATTTGATAACATATTGAAATACTCTGCATTATAAAATAAATTGAAGTTGTTTTTTTTTTCTTCTGGTCTGTAGTCACTTTAAAAATATTGTGTGGCTTTAGATGAGGCTTTCAAACAGAGCTTGGCACGGTTTACATATCAGACAGATGTGTGCTAGATCAGCTTACTGCAGGGGCCCTTGAGGAGAAATCAAAGAGCATGGGAGTTTTCTCTTGCAGCTTCAGAGAAATTCATCAGTTCAAAAAAGACTAGGAGCTAAAGTACAGGTGGAAAGCAGAAAAAAGAGCTGGGGCATGCTGATGTTGCATTTGAAAAGTACTGTAGGTACATAAGGACTATCTGGCAAGTGTTTTTTAACTGTTTTCAGGAAAAAGGAGACCTGGGTGTTGGTAGCCAGGAACCAGAAATGTTACACTAGATCTTTAAAGATTCTGTTAGGGTTGGTTAAAGTTATCATGAGTACACAATAAACAAATACGGAATTGATTCATGACGTCTAATTGTATTTATATAATCCTAGATACTTAGTTTTCTTCTTTCTTTGCCCTTGCAGATTTATTATTTCTAATTACTAATTTGGGCTGTGTTCTGAGTAGGATAGAAAAGTGTTTTCATAGTCAAAGATTTTCTTGGCACATAGCACTTCATTGCACTTGATTTCTCTCACTTTTTTTTTTGACTGATTCCTAATCAGTTAAATCCTAAATGTTGGTTGGTTGCTCTGTGGATATACGAGTTATATACACACAGATGTATTAAACTTTTGTATAGCTATTTTAAAAAATGAATGTAGGTATCCAATAAGTATTTAAATTTGTAAACCCCATTCACATAAAACATTTGACATGTTTAATTCCATGTGTGGGGGTGTGTGTGACAACAAGAAGTTTTGGTCTTCTGTTACTTGCTGCTAAAATTTGTTTTGCAGTATTTGTTGTGCTCTAAGGTATATAGAGAAAAACAGTTCAGAAATACTTACCCTATTGGATTTCTGTGCTGAAAAAGAACTTTTTTTCTGTAAGACTGTTATTTTTCTTGCAGAAATTAATTAATTACTACTGTATTTTCTAAAGTTATTGTCATGAAGGCTTTGTTCTACAAATGCCAAAAACCATTGTTAAACTTATCTTGAGAATTAAGATTATTAGGACATACACTTTAGAATTACAGTTCTGATACCGTGATCAAGGTTCTATAATATGTATCACAAACTTAAACACACTTTTATCATCTCAGCAGAATGGAAGGTGTAGAATAATTAGAAGTTAAAGAGAGTTTGTGTAAATGATGCCTCTGTGAAATATTCCTACTGTCTAACACAAGTAGTCAGCAAGAGTGCATATTTTTTTTCCCTGGTAAGGAGACTTACAGGTAGCTCTTGAACTAAGAAAATGCAAACTGAAGAGAAAGGCTGGAGTAAAAACTGCTTAGTAACAGCACCAAATACAGTCCTGGATGAATCTTTGAAGAAATTCCAGGAAGCCCTCTCGGAAGAGCTTGTCTAGAACAATTTGCCAGGCACGTCAACGGGACGGTGGGGTGTAGCTCAGTTGTGGTTGAAAGAAGAATGCAGCAACCTGAGTGGTCACAAGGGAGACAAAAAAGTATGCTCTGTTAGGAAGAAAAATAAAATTCACTTTTCTCTAGTGTAATTGAAACAAGGCCTGGTCTGTTGGAACAAAATAGGTAGCTGTACAAGAAGGCACATTGTTTCTTCTGGAAAAAAAAAGGAAAAAAAATTAATGTACTGTTTACCATTTTTAATTGACACATTTAAGCCTTACCTAAGACTTGACCAAAAAAATGCTAAGGAAAATCTTTAAGTGAAGACTAATTTCTGGCCTATTTGCAGAGAAAGCAGTACCTCTTTTCTCAACCATTAATGTGAGGCACAATTCTTACCAAAAGCTGCTAAGATAGCATGTGCAGGCTGTAGAAGTCACTTGGTCCACATGTCCACATGGTGGAGAAGCTAGGGTGTTGTCCATACTGTACTTAGGTGGTCTTTGGAAATTCTTATTATAGTGTTCTGCCCACTATCCAAAAAATGAAACATAAAGGTCTCTTAATAGCTTTTAAAATAAAGTTTTTCATTCCACTGCATAGACAATAACAGATTATTTTTTATAAGAACAACTGGGGGAGATTAAGCTTGCTTTGTTAGAGAGCTGGCCTTACACAGTATTACAGTACTTGTTTCCATTTAATTTCTATTCCTAAAAATAACTTTCAAGGCCATTGATCAGTCTAAACTGAATTTCTCAGAGAAGTGATCTCTGGTGCTTGAAGTTTTAACAAATCTATTAATGCTATTAATATTGCCCCTGAGTTCAGTAACTGCTGTGGATTTTTGTTGGCTATGAGTGCATGCAGGCAAGAGATATTTATGATCCAGGGAAGGACATTTGTCAGAGTTTGTTCTTAAATCAACACTTTTGCCTTTTTTGGTTTTCTGCTGCCTAGTGAGGTACAAATCCCCACAGTTGTGAGCATCTGTTTCCAACAGTTATCTTCACAGTACAAAGCAGACTGTTGCTTCAGTCCCAGGGTAATTTTGTAAGAAAGTGAGTCCATCCAAAGACTTGAATCCATGCTTTGTAAATTATTGCTCTCAGAATTGTTTTATTGCTGGCTTTAATTGTCCACCTCTGCTTTAAAGAAGGCTTAGTCATTAAACTGCTTACTAGTTACATACATCCCACATCACTGTATATATACATATATATACACTGTGCTAGTCAAAATGTTTGGCTGCTGGCAACTCTTCAGAGAAGTATTTGGGAGAAACAGAAGGGCCTCTCTGCTTAGTTTTGTTTATTGATTCCTTTAAAAACTCCTGTAAAACATCTCTTACAGTTTAGAAATTACAAATTTAGCAAATTAAACTCTTTCTCATGTATATGACAATGAATATTAATTACAAAAGCAGAATAACATTTGTGAGAATAACATTTGCCTTCATTTTTAAAGTTGCAGTGTATATGCAAGACACACAAGCTTTACTTTGCATCTCTTTTTCTTATGTTGAAAGGTTTTCATTAAGTATATTATTTAAAATAACCCTTCCTCCTCATTATTTTTAATAAGAGAGCCACAGTAGTTTGAAAGGCAATCACCTACATTTTAAGAATAGGTTATAACCTCTTGATTTTCTGTGTCAAAAATAGGTCCTATTTTCACCCAAATTGTTTTAGGGTGGAGGTACTTTGTGACATATTTTTGTTGTTCCAACTTGTTCCATCGAGGCTGATGTTGATTCACCTTTGATGGAAACTACCTTTTAAAGTAGCCAGGATGCTTCTGTTGCTCTCCTTTATTCTCTCATTTTGTCATGTATCCAGCATATATGTGCATTTTTTCATTGTTGGTGGTAGTGCCTGCTACAAATTCTGTTTCAGCCCATTCTTGTATTAGTGAGCCTGTTTCTTTCCCATATTTTCCTTTGTCACCACAAATTGCACCTTGTAGAAGAAAATTCCATGAGAATGGAAATAAAGTATTAGATATCACCTTCCTTAAATATAATAAGAGTGATTAATGCTGTGAGAAAACAATGATAGCTGAACATGTCTCAAAGCAATTCATGCCAAGCAAGGGATAAAGCTCTTTAAAAATGTGTGATGTTTCCATTGAAGAAAGGAAACAAAGCTGCATAAATTGGCTAGATAATGCTTATGCCACATGGCATCTTTACTTGATACAGCCTTATTATTTCCCCTTTCATCCTTTCTTTAGGGACAAGCGCTGCTTAGTTTTATGATTTTTTTTAATACCCCTAGTATATTGTGGGTACTGCTGCAGTCTAAATTATACAGATGTAATTGCAAAAATTATTCTTACAGATAAGAAAGACATGCTCACTACGTTTTCCACACTATTTTCAGTATTTTTAATGAAAATCATATTTGATGTTTGTCTCCAGCAAAGAGATAATGAAGTATCATGCCTGGGGGAGGCTTGTGTTTGCAGCTAAAGCAGCAAGGCTGAAACTGTAATACTGAGCAATCTTACAAACCAGGGCCACGAAGCTTTGCTCTGGAGCTGTCTTCTGGTGTAAGATATTAGGATGAGTCATGGAGAGAAACAGTTAAAAAATGCATGATAAATAGTTCAGAAAATGTTGTTTTGAAATGGATTTAGAATTGATTATGAAGCCAGCGTAGACCATGAAGGAACAATGATTCCATTTGTCTCATACCTAAGTGGATTTTAACTGCTTTGTTTGTTTTGAACTACTTGGGGTTTCCACATGGACTTTGGAATTTGTTCCATGTTTGAGATACTTGGGTAAAATAGAATAAGGAGTTAGTAAGGAATAACTTATTTGGGAGAAAATGAGAACAGT
Source organism: Notiomystis cincta (assembly GCA_013398075.1). Classification (NCBI taxonomy): domain Eukaryota; kingdom Metazoa; phylum Chordata; class Aves; order Passeriformes; family Notiomystidae; genus Notiomystis; species Notiomystis cincta. The sequence continues at coordinate 38,246 of VZRX01023175.1, read as the reverse complement.
TGTGCTTCCATAGATGAAGAATCTGCCTAGCCAGGCACCCCTTCACTATGGCAATTCTTAGTGGCACATGTCTAGGAAACTTTTGTGAAAGTTTGCAAATCTTCAGCATTTGTGGGTGAAGAAACCCCTGAGACTGAGGTGATGTGTTTTCTTAGAGGAACTGTAAATTATTTTTTTCATCTTTAAATTCTTCAGTGGCTTTCTGAACCCATTGAAGCTTTTAGCATCAATACATACATCCACAGCTCTTGACTTAGAGGAAATGTACCTGAACATGCCCATATACAGCTGGTGCCCATCTTGTCTCTGGCTGTCCAGACGTACTCCTGGAGGTAAAACTGACCAGAACAGCAGTTAGAGTCCTGCCAGGTCTGTACTCCATGCAATCTGTGGCTTCTTGTTTACTCCATCTCTCCCTTTATTATTTAGTGGTTGGTTTAATATTTTATTGATGCAGATTCCATTATGGTCTTTCACTCTTATGTAAGCAAGTCCTCCTTAACAAATTGTAGGTGTTTGAAGTCCTCAATAACATTTCAGACTCTGTGGAAGGTGTCACTTACATACAAGCTGCTAGATACACAGCAGTTACATTCTGCCTACCTAGAAGGCAAACAAACCTTAATAATCAAAGCAGAAACCATCCCTTTCCCTCCTTCAACACTTTATTGATAACTCAGTCAAGAATTATGCAGGAAGGACCACTTGAACATGAATTCCTGAGGAAGGAAAAAATAGTGTTCTAGCAATGTGAGAATGAGAAGTCAAATGAAGGGGACGAGCCTTGTTTCCTATATCAGAATTTTTTCATTTGTGTATCAGATCAGCTATCAAAACACGATTTTTTCCTCCCTTTCTTTTAAACTTGATGTACTATATCTGAATGCTGATACAAGACACAAGTTTTTTCAGGATGTGTGTTAGAGAAACTCCTTGTATCAGGGAAGTTAAAGTGTAGTGAAACTGGCAGAATGTGAATGTTTGTAAAGAAAGCAAGGAAAAAGTAAGCACCATAAAGATTTGATTGTAACCTGAGAAGTGCACACTTCTCTCTCACTATTCTTCAGAAATACCCCTACTTCTATAATTTCCTTGCTACTTTGTTGCTGATAATCAGGAATTAAGAAAACCCTCATGTGCAATTAAACTAGTATGGACAGTGAGTAGTCTGTGATACAAAGGAGGTGTGTAACATATTTAAGTTCTGATTCCTCTGTAAGACCAAACTGTGCTATAAAACAGTGTGGATGACTTTTATTTTAAGGCCACCAAAGGTTAAAAGCTGCTGAAAACTCTGTCCCATGAGTATCTCTGACAGGAATTCCTGTTTACATTATGAGTAGAAGGAATTGTTGAAACTGATTTTCTTTTATGTTTGTTGTAACCAGCAACTGGTATAAGTTTTCAAATCCCAGATCTCAACATTGTTGTGTGAGAAATAATGGTAGTACTCTTGATTAATTTCTTTTTAATCCAGAAATGCAGGACACATTGGCAACCTAACTGGAAGCTAGTTGGGCCACTCTTTTCAAATAATTCTATTTTTGCCAAGTATTTCATTTAGCTTAGGCTTCTACCCTTCAGAGTCTTCACAGATAGCCGTGGTTTATTCCTGCGTGGAACAAAAGTGGTCTCCTGTCTGCAGCAGAAAGATGTGGAGGTTTACACTGATCCCTGATTAAACACAGAATCACATAATAAGCTGAGTTGGAAGGGACCCACAGGGACCATTGAGTCCAACTCCTGGCCCTGCACAGGACCATCCCAAGGATCACACCATGTGCCCAAGAGTACTGTCCAAACGCTTCTTGAACTCTTGTCAACCAGAATGATGATAATTTTGTTCTAGTTACAGTAAAATTCTTCTGTAAGGTGTTGGAGTTCTTGTTTCTTCCCTCAAATTCATGTTTTTAAATCAGAAAATACAATATGAACCTGTCAAATTCAGATTGCTGGATGTCAGTTCTACTACTTGAAATAATCTTAGCCCTCTTAAAATAGAGGAAAATTATCTTTAACAGAATTGTCAACAATGACTCTTCTGAGAATGTTACAGTAGGTTTGAACAGGAACAACAATATAACAGTACTAAAAGTAACTTCAAAGAATCAGTACTGCTAACTTCAAGGGTCAGGATTTTATTCTAAGCATGGAAGCTTGGTCAGAGAGAGTTAAAAAGAGAAGGTCTCCATGAGCTATCTCTAATTCATGTGGATATTTCTGTAGTTGTTATGATTCACCTTTTTCTGTAACCATCTTATATGTTATACTCACCAAACAATAAATTCAATTTCTGAATAATTTCAATTATGTTAACTAGTTTCAATTAATTTTATTATCTGCCTGAGAAACCCTCTTTTCCCTAATCTTATATATCAGTCTGGCTGCCTAAAAATCTGGAAAAAATCCTGCTTTTAAGCTAGGTGTGTGAGTGTTATCCTGAGACTGGAATAACAGGTTTCCTTTTTAAGTGTATTGTACGGCTTTGGAAACCATTGTATCCTGAGGACTAATGATGGCACTGATAGCAACTCTTCTTGTGGTTTTTAAATTAGTTGAAACTAAATTTTTGAGATCCTTGGTTCTGGAAGCTTTGGATACCAAATGGTCTTTTGAATCATGGTCAGAAGTCGTTCTTAGCACAGTCTTTCTAAATTATTGTCTTCTAGTATGGTATCATTTCTGCCTAGCAATAACTTTTAATGATGTAATTTGTAGGTGTTAAAACATACCATGTTTGTTACCTGGCCCTGAGTGCTTGACATTACGTGGACACTTAACAGCACTATGCAAGTACTTGCATGGCACACCTGTATTGTGAAAATATTTTTTCAAATGGATGAATAGGTGTTGTGGGGAGGATTGTTCTGTTTCTTTCTTACCAAGAATTCTTTTTGTTTATTTGTTTTTCAGATAATGGAGGACAAACTTTAGCAGGTGGGAATAACTGGCCACTGAGAGGGAGAAAATGGACCCTGTGGGAAGGAGGAGTGAGAGGAGTAGGCTTTGTTGCAAGTCCTTTGCTGAAACAGAAAGGTGTAGAAAGTCATGAACTCATCCATATCTCTGACTGGCTGCCAACTCTGGTGCACCTTGCTGGAGGACATACCAATGGCACTAAGCCTTTGGATGGCTTTGATGTTTGGAAAACTATCAGGTAATTTTCATGTCAAATCACCAGGTCATCATTGTGGTATGAGAAGAATTTTATCAGCCCAGAAAACAGAACTGGAAACAGGGAGGGAAATATTACCTGTTCCTTTCCCATAATAAAGGGAAGGTATAAATGCAGTTAATTGTGCTGTCCATGAGAGAATTATCCAGGTTGCAAATTAATCCTGGTTACAGATACAAAGCCTCCATACAGCTTTAACTTGGTATTTTGAATTTTTCAGTGTGAACACAACTGCTCACAAGCATGGTATACTGTTTTGAGAACATTCTGTGGTCCCAAAGTATGCTAACTCATCTTGCACAACATGGAGTATAAGTTAGTCAATTGTATGGACCAAACCCTGCTCTCCAGAGCTCAGTTATGTATCTCTGCAGTATGCATCTGGAATTTGACATGTGGGAAATCTCTGCAGACATTAAACTCACTGAACATGGATTCCACTTTGATGGCTTGTTAGCTCAGTACAGGACTTGTCAGGCTGACTCAAAGTGTAATAATTTGCATAGACCCATGTCATGTTGTTCAGTGTCTCAAAAAGCCTTTCAGGTCGAGTACAGAAGTAGACCTGACCTGGTTCCTGAAGGTTGATGTTGTGACTGGTTCAAGCAAGCTGAAATACTCAAAAGCACAATGCAGACATAATTAGATGACTAGAAAAAGGAGGCAGCATTGCTCCAGCTGGGTTATTTCAATGTTCTTTTATTCCACTAAAGTGGATTACAAAGTCCTTAAAACCTAAGTTTCTGCAGAATTTAACAGTTCTGTGACCAATCTTTAGTTTTGCCAAAATTGCATTGGTTTAGATTCCTTCATTTCTTCCTTTTCTGTGCTGCATGTAATGTATTCATTGATAGGGCTAAACCCTGTTTTCTATCTTTGGAGAAGATATATTTATTTTAGTAGGTCTTTGAATATAGTTTTAATTCACATAAAAATAATTTAGGATGGAAGGTTCAATACTGCTAAAGCAGAAAAGAAAGGACTAACAATTCTGTTTCCTCCATACTATTCAGTTGAGGATTAGTATTCTGTTTCTTTTGGTAGCCTTTGTTCTGTTTTTACTGCAAGTAGACTATACTGTATTGTGTGTGTTGTCACCTTTTGTCCCCTTCTTTGTTTTGTGTGCCTTAATATCCTAGACTGGGAATTGCAAGTGTTAAGAGCAATTCCTAAACAAGCATGAGTAGGAGTGCTGTCTGGGTTAGGGACTGAGATGAGACATGGAGAGTTAGAGTAGGCTGGTTTGAACCCATGTACCCATCCATGGTCAGCTTTATATGGATCTTGGAGTGAAAAACAAAAAGCAAAACCAAACCACCTCTCGACACTGCCCCAGAGGTAAACCCCATATCTTGAGTTCAGAATTGTTTTGTCCATACCTGCAGCATCACCTGTCTGAAGCTGGTAAGCTTGATTTCATTCTTAGTGCTGCCTGTGTTTCTGAGGAGCAGAGGGTGTTGTTCTGTAGTAGCTGCAGTTTACAGGGAGCTCATGGCCTTGTGCCCAGGTGTGCTGTATGGCTCTCTTCCAAGTGGAAGGAGATAACTATATGTATAATTGAGGCCAGGGATCATTAACTGCCAGGAAGGAATGGAGACTCCTATCCAGCCAGAAAAAGTAAAATGTTTTACTTGTCAGTGTTCCTGTGGGAAAACTTAGCATCAGCAAGATCCAGGGTACACCTGAACCATAGACTTTTCTTCTAGCTACCATTGGAATTAGAATTCCTGCCTGCTTCAGGTTCAGTTTCAACCACGTATTTTTTGCAATGGATTGATCTTTTCAGATCAGGTTACTTCAGCAGGAGAGTTGTTGGGAAGGGTAGGTACAGCTGTGCCAGCACCTTTCTGACGTTTGCATTTCTCTCTTTGTAAAGGGAATGAGTGCAATTTTTTCTGGCACTGCCAGGGAACAGGTGACTACCAGTGGTTTTGGGTGTGTCAAAGAGGTGTGACAGAGGGCTTCTGTCTGGACAGGTAATGAGTCAGGTTTTCTAACTGTTAGGCTATTCCTTGGTTGACCTTGCAGCCAAAATGTCAAATTTCACATTATTTTCTCAAGTAATCAGGATAAATGAGTGTATTAAATTTCACGACCATAATTCAAAAGGTCACTTGAATATTGGATAGCAAACAATGAAGGCACATGCCCTTTTGGTGATATCTGATGAAAAGTTCAAATATGTTGTTTTTCTAGGACCAAATGGCTCATAATGAGTGAAATTATAACTTGCTAAGATTCTAATTAATTTGAAAAAAGAAAATAAATCACTGTGTTGCATCTAATTTTTTTCAGTACAGTCTAATATAAATAGATCCATAAACTTCTTGTGATTTTTTTTTAGGGGAGACTTTAATCCTGAGCCTGTTGGTTCAAATGTGTGTAATCAAAAGGAAAAAGATAATAAATTTGGAACCTTGGTTTAGATATTAAAAAGAGTGTATGGGATGGTGCAGGTATTCTCAGAAATCAAAAAAGTATTGAATCTATTTCAGTGGTATCTGTCTATTAATGATCAGAATTTAAAAGATGGGTTCTTAATATGGTACTTATGTAATAATATAAAATACAATAGTATAATGTAATAATTTATAACAAATACTATACTACTGAAAATAACTATGTATAAATATAGTATACTATAGAAACATGGTTATATATACAATACATAGAAATTCAACATAAATATTTGAATGCTGAGTGTCATTTTGGAAATTCTAGACCAAAATGAACTTTCTATCATGACTTTAAATGACTGTTAGTCCAAATTAGGAATCACATTAACATGACACCAATTAATATTAAAGTTCTTGTAGTACAAGGAAGTGCTGAGAGTCACATATATACCCAAGTGTTTCTTTCATACCTTGTCTACTTAATTTTGGCCTAAAGAACCAGAAGACATTTAACAGTTAGGAGGAAATAGAAGGAAAAGATGATGTTCAGGAGCACACATCTTGGAGACAAAAATACCTTCTTTTGCATTCTTTTTTGGTTAGCTGTAGTCTAAGTTTCTGACATACAGCATGTGAAACTGAGGAAGCACAGTGTTTGTGTTCTCACTGTTTGAACTATTAGGTAAAAATTTGCATGGTACTTGAAAGCTCTTTGGCAGGGATTTTAACTCAAAAGCTTGTCTGCTCTTTCCAAATCCATCTACTGACCCATTACTGTTTCAACACTGTATCAATGAGAGACTTAATAAAAAAGGAATGTGATTTTATTTAAAATAGAGAACCTGAAAGAGAGCAGGTTTTGCTCACACTCTCACAGCTTGACAGTCTTATTCACCACGAGGTGTGTGTGTCTAGGAAGTCTGCCCAGCCAGACACAGGGGCAGAGAATTTCAAGCCCCTGTGTTGGAGCAGAGGATTTCCACCTGGCATCCTGAGACCATGATATTTGTGAGCAAATAATGGGCCCAGCATCTAGTGCTGTGGTGCAAAGGCCCAGGGATGCCAGCTGTGAAGTCCTTCAAGCTTCTTCTGCGTTCTTCTTAGGTTGGTAGCTGTGCTCAGGTTCTGTTGTGCCTGTTTGTGTCCTCCTGATGCTGTGTCTGTGTCCTGCAGCACCTCTGAGAGTCCCCGAGGGCCATCACAGCTTCGTCTCCAGATGTCCCTGTCCAGTGGAACTGGCCTCGATGTGCTGGGGCCTTGCTGAGCTGCTGCTCTGGGTTGTCATTAACATGGGTTGTTACAAGAGCCCTTTCCATGATCTTCTGTTCCTGATGTTGTCTCCACTCACAGATTTTACCAGTCTTTCTCCATCCATACCAATATTTGACTATTTTCCTGTGCACAATATTGTTGCAGCATATAGTTAAACCAGTGATACATCATTTTTATTTTCCTCTGAGTACCTTTGAAATGAAATTTAACTTCCTCTTTGATGTCTTTAACTTCTTTTTGAAAATAACTTAGCATAGTATCACTGTGTCAACCCATTTTTGGGTAACTATCAGATCTTTCCGATCTCAGATATCAACGTTTTATAAAGGTTCATAAATAAATAATAAATCATAGTAGATTCCCCTTTTCTCTTGTCTTAGATTATCATGGGTAAGACTACAATATAGCTATAGAACCATGTACATATTACAAATTATTTCTGAAAATACAGTGATAATATCACTGATATATTTTACAAAAATAGCAGTTGAGAATAGCAAGAACAATACTAAAATGAGTCAAGGAGTCTAAATTGTGCTGCATATTTCCAAGCAAGTATCTCAAAAGGCAGTTGCATTTTCCAGAAACATCTGTTCTCCAGATGCTTACTACCCTATTGAAATAAAGACACTAGGCAAGATAGTTTTTCTTACATAAAAATTTGCTTTGGTTGATATTTTTTTTTGATACATCTTGATTTTCAGTACTGAATATCTAGTGTGTGCATGCTCAGAGAAAGTATTTTATTTTGCGTTAACAGAAAAATGGAATGGTAGACCACATGAAGCAGTATGATGGGCACTGACAGATTCAGGATAAAATACAGTACAAATAACTATTATTTTGTCAAAGCTTCTTATTAAGCAGATAGTTTAATGTTTTACCTATATATTTTATAGGGCAAGTTTCATTTTTATATTTTTGTAATGTTGGAAATATCATAATTAGGTGACCTTAATGATGTGATATCAACTTGAATTCTTATGTACTGAATAGGAACATTTGTTTTAGGAATCAAGCATCTGTTTTAAAAAATTTCATTGTTGTGAAATAAATTAATACAGAAGAAAGCTGAGAGTAATGTTTATTTCCAGCATGTCTGAAATAAAATCATTTTATGAAAACATTACAAATAAGACTCAGAGAAATATGACAAGGTTATAAAGGCTCAGATTTTGCTTAGTGACACTGAGAATGTTTTTGTGCAAGACAAACATACTTACCCTGAAAGACCTTGGATTCCTTTCCAAGGACACCTTCTGGCTGTTTAACAACAACAAAAGTGAAAGATTGCATGTAGATCTTTCTTTGTGCTCACTAAGGAATAATAAGATCTTCCTGTGTGTTTTAAGAACTTTGCAAATGAGAAGATAGAGCAACGTTCTCAGCATGAACTATCCGAGTCTTACACCAGCACTGAATTTAGGCCACGTGCTTTCAGTAAGCTGTTCTTACATAGAGGACTGTTTTGAAAAACAGAGCTTTTAGCTGCTTAATTAAATAATTAAGATATATCTTAATTATTCTACCATCAGAATAATAACCACACAATATGAAAAGTTCCTTATTTTTAGGAGGAGGGATGATGTATTAGGATATTGAAGTCTAAAAATAAATATTCTAAAATTACAGTGTTGTAAGATATGGTTACACAGGCAGTTACTAAAATACAAAGGCAGGTTTCCCTGGAGAATATTATTACTTTGTTAGTGTAGCTCTGTTGGCTGGACTATATTTCTGATGCAAAATACCTTTGCAGAACATCTGCCAAGGTGAATCTGTAGTTGAGTCTGTGTCTGTGTGGAATTTTGTAAATCGGAAGGAGGGCAGAGTTAAGGCACTTTCAGGGAAATGGATCTCTGTTACAGGGGTAAATTTCCTATTTGTTGTCCTCAGAATTTTGTTTCTGTTCTCCTGATGTCTTTTGCTGTGAGACAGATGGTTTTTTCAACATAGAGTGCCAAATTCTCTGGCTATTGTTTTGTGATTATATGCTGGTTATGAACACCCATGCCTCTGTACAGCAAGAATTACGGGAGTAGCACTCATACGGAAAAGCAGAGCAGTACCATGTAGTAGCTCTGGAGAGTTTCATGCAGTGATGTCATTAGCTTCAGGAAGTGTATGTCATGATTACATATAAATCACATCCAAGGTACTAACACCAGTATTCTATCCCAGAACAAAAATGGATTCAATAATAATGACAACTGCAGCATGAAAAACTTACATTAATACAAGTATAATCTTTATTTTCTTCTGTTCTATCAGCTGTAATGTAAATAGCCATGTTTAGTATATGATATCCACTGCCCATCTTAAAATTGATAAAGGAACTTAGCTTCAGTCTGCTTGATCACTATGAATACACTTGGTGTAATTGTGTAATTGTATGAATATTGGATCTATAAAGATGGGAAGTAAAGAGGAGTAAGTTACTTAATTCTTCTGTATTTAACTCTGGTGGAAGATACTGGGTTATTTATCATGACTCCGGTGGTTTCTTTCTTTTAAAATATACTGGAAAATGTAGATACAGCTCAGAAATTGAAAGAAAAGCTTCCCAGCAGTTACTGCAGAGTCAATCACAGGCTATAAATTTGAATCCTAGTTTAACTTTTGCTAACTGGTTCTTGTTACTGTTACCTATGAACAGATGGTGAAAGGCACACTTGAACGCAGCTGTCAGTGGAGCACATAGAGACAGAGTTTATTAAATCTAAGATAAAATTTGTTTCAATAAGGCCAAGCAGTCTTTAATTAAGAGCATGACTACTATAGATACNTTTAATCTTTGAGTTCTTCTTGTTAGTTCTGTACTCATTCAAAATGTAGCATCCAGAAATGGTTTTAGAAATGTAATAGGAAAATACTATTTTAATCGTTTTTACTGAAAATTTTAAATTACAGATAAATACTGTTTAATGATATTTTTTATATATTAAAATAACTGTAATTTTTAATCTCTCCACTGAGGTTTATATTACCTGAGTTTTTTACTCTTAATGTCAAGAAGCTTAGGGGCCCTGGTTGAATTTTTGCATCTTAAGTTAAGCTCCTTAATGAAAGAAAAAGCAATTTACATTATTTGGAAATTTCTGAAAGAGTGTATTTGGGTTCCTGTCCAATAATAAATTATTGTTGTGTCTTCATGTATCCAAGGTTCTTTATAATTTTGTCTTCCTACTCATGTTGCCCTTTATAAGGAGTAAATTTCCTTTACTCATGTAAGGAGTAAATTTTATTTGCTCAGTTTTTTAGGTCTGGGATTTACTTAGCTAAGAAAATTTATAGGTAAGGTCAGAGGCTTATTCCCCACCATCTCTACGTACTGAATGGCTGGAAAAAGAAGGATGATTTTCTTTTTTAACACAACAAGATTCAAAGTATCTAAATAATCCTTGTGACCTCAATTAGAAATCAAAGGTGAGTTTTTTTGTGGGATAGCAATGCCTGTGGTGTTTTTTGAGGCACCTAGCCATAATGCTTCCAGCACTTGTTCAGGTATGCAGAGAGCACAGCAAGTGCCATGCCAGCTTATGCTGTGAAATTTGTTGGTCGTTGTAAAGTTGATCGTTGTAAAACCCTACTTAGGTAGGGCCAATTCTGTACTCTGTAAACTTATGAATAATTAAATAAACACCACTAAAGTTAGGGAAAACTAAGTAGAGGCAAAAGTCCTGCTCAGTTGCTGCTCAGATGGAAAGCAGCATTGAGATTAAAGTTGATAGTAACCAATTTAAAGTTGTGAGCTCACTCTCTGTTAAGATGAGAAAAAGCCTTAAAATAAAGGATGCAGAATCCTAATGAGCTCTAGAAGGTATTTAACATTTCCTTTTGAAATCTCTCCTAGTGAAGGAAGACCTTCTCCCAGGGTGGAACTGCTGCATAACATAGACCCCATGTTTGTGGATGACTTCCCATGTGAGTATGCTCAAGATTCATTAAACATACAGTTCACCTTCTGAACACCTGTTGCTTTCCATAAATGAAGTGTTTTCTTCCAGGTGAAACAAAATACAGCAAGATGCCTTTTGGTTTTAAGTAAATAGCTTTAAAATGCAGAAACATCATCCCCGGGATGGTGTAAGTACTTCAACATGATCAACATGGGCTTCCTATTTCAGAGAGCCCTGAAACTCTGCTGAGTAATGAATAAAGTACTTTGGGACATGGGAATGTTGAGGAGCAGCTGTGTGCCTGAGGTGCACAGCGAGGCACACTGCCAGCAGCCCTTTCCAAACCCTTTCTCCAGAGTTCCAAATGAACTGCTCGCCCTAATGCATCTCGATACAGCCGTATAATATGACCTTGCACATGGAAAGCTTGAGTTTGTGAGGAGCCGAGAAGTTCCAAGCCTTGTGATTGCTTTCGTTCCATAATCATGTGGGTTGGATTCTTAATGCCACAATCACATAAATTGGAGCTGAAGTTTGCTAACTCTATAGCTCTTTCTAAGCACCATCTGTTTTATGATTCAACATTACTGGTTTGCTAAGGACTACAAGCTTTTCAGGCAGACATTTTTTTCATACAGAACATTGGAACAGGTCCCTTACAGTGTTTTTATAGCATTTCTGTATTTCATTATATAAAGAAGTAAATCCAGGCAGAGAAAAAGTGGTGCAATGGAGACAGTGATCTGTTGCCTGTGAGAGAAATACACGTTGTGCTGCAGTAACTTGATGGAAATGGGTAAGGTGGCCTTCTGCAATGCACATCTGGTTCTGTGATGCTTTTCTGAGAAGGAGCAGCATTGTGCCTATCTAGTGCTGACTGGGCAGCACTGCCTGCAGATAATTCCTACATACTGATTGAATTAAGGTGTAGCTACTCCAATTTCCCTTCAAGAAATGCTCAGTGACTCATAGCATTCCTGTACAGTGTTATGCCCTGGTGAGGTATTCTCCGGCCTATTTCAGGGACCGTCTTTTCCTCGTGGGAATGGCCTGTGGTTGAGCTCAGCAGAGGCGTTTCAGTAGACAAATTGCTGGAGTAAGCGAAAAGGGGACAAGCAAAGGAGGTTTTCAGGAAGCTGAGCTCTCAGGAAATATGGCCCCAGGTGGCTTCCATGATGCCATGCCCTGATGGTCGCTCAGTGTCTGCTGCACACACCGTGTCCTTAGCTGTGTGCGTTGCGTGAAATGTGGGCAGGAAGTGGGGCTGCGGGTCAGAAGCTCTACTAGGTGCAACTCTTATGCTGGATGAGATGCAGCTTTTAAGAAGCATGAATGGAGGAAATTATATGCATGCCTGTAAATTTACAGTGTTTTTATGTACCTTTCAAAACTGCAGTAATTAAAACCAAAAACTGAACTCTTTGCCAACCCATTCCTATGCACCATATAGAGTTTCCCTGTCTCTTCTCAGCAAAGGCCTATTCTTTTGACAAATTACTTTGTGCCTCCTAATGAAATTATGCCTTTTCATATAAGGGTTAAAATTTCTGTTTAGCTGCCTGAGTTATTAGGAGTATTTACATATAATTGTAAGTCAGATGATTTTTACTTACTGTTTTTTGTTTATTGAAACTGATAAACTAATAAGTTTAGAGTTAACATCTAGAAAAATTATGCTAGTGTCTATGTTATGGATAGATTAGTGAGACACAAAACTTGGAATACACAAGTACTCTCAGATTTTCAGCAATCATGGCTCTCTTCATGTTTTGTTGGTTTACCTTTAAAAAAAAAAGAAAAAGCATCTTAAACTGTTCATGCAATCCTCTTGTCACCAAGATGATAAACTGTATCACTCTGGAGTCTTGCTCTTTCCTTGACTGTTTATTGTAGCCGTGTCCTAGCTGTTTTGACATCGGAATACTCTTTTGCCTATGTGCTAAAATACAAGTTTGCAGGTTTTGCTGGGTTCCTTCTAAACTCCTGTATAACCTTTTACTTTCTTTATGCAAATTTTGCTCTTGTCCTAGTCAGCTTTGAAAAATCACATCACCTAAATCATCCAGTGTCAGATGAAGTACTCCTATTATACGAATGCTTTGTTTTTAATAGGAATTTGAATTAGAAAGTGAACTTGTAACTGGAAGATAAGATTAGCCAAATCTTTGGGTTTGCAGAGTGCTGTAGAACAGCAAATAGGCAATTAAATCTCAAAATTCTGTTAAAATTAACAAAAAAGGACTTTTCAAGTTGTTATGCTTAATCAGGCGAGAAGGCAGTGCTATTGTACTTGGGCACATGTAGAGCATTAAGTTACTATTTTACCTGCACTCAGTGCAGGTTCAGTGTTCCTGAACTCTTGAGTGGTTTTGCCTATAATGTATACATCCTTTCATGATAATATATTTTTATTTAATGAACACATTTATCTTCATCTCTATCAGAATAAACTGATAATAAATATGTATTTAGTAGCATGAATGATGGAGATGTCTCATGTAATTAATAGGGGTTTTTAACTGAAATAGAAAAGCTGAGCTTTGTGCTGTTCAGATTTTTTACACCAAAATAAGCACTCCTTCAGGGCAGAATTTGTGCAAAGACATTAATTAGTTTAGTGACAAATCAATTGTTACAGCCAAGTATTTGACAGAATGTTAAGTTAAAATAATAAGACATCTTGGTTACAGAGCTAGCAACATCTCTGCTGTTGTGGTCTCTTAGAGCTGACCTTGGGATGTGTGTTTACCACTTGTGGGGTAACAGCACAACTTTCATCTGCTCGGACTGAGCGCTGGTTTCTGATCTCTGGACATCAGCCGGGGTTACTCCATCAGATCTGACGGATCTACTGATCAGCATCTGCTTGCCTTTCTTCAGGACCTGATGTCCAGTGGCAAACACTGTGGCTCTGGAGTAGCCTTGTATCAAAGTACTGCACTTCTCCTGTTGTTAGTACTAAAGAGCGCAAGAGGAAAAACAGGTAAAATAGTTTGCAGTTCCATTTTACTAAAAAGTGCTCAGGTCTTATTTCACTGCCTATTTCAAGTAAATCATCTTCTCTCTCAGAAGGCAGACTTTTTTCATTCAAATATAAACCTTTCCTGTGGTCTGACACACATGGCAAGTATTTTAAACTGTAATTCTTCATTTTTCATCTTCACTGATAAAAAAGGTGTTCCTCTCCCTGGCCACAGACCTTGCCTGCAGCCTCCCTCTGACCTGTGGCAGCCCAGTGGAGTGGTTGGGATTTAAAAACAAGCTCTTCTCTCAACAAACTGGTCTGGTTTGTGGTGCAGACCTACAACAATTGTACTTGTGTAAGAGCAGACAGTGGAATGAAAAGCTAGAGTATGATCTCCAAAACTAGGATGAGGAGAGGGGGGGGTTGTGGTCTTTGGGGGATGCAAAGCCAGTCTGGTGGTGAGCTACTGCCAAGATGGCCAGCCTGTCCTCTCCCTTGCTTCCATCCTTCCTCCTTCACTTGTCTTAGGTGTAGAAATCATGTGGGTACAAGATGATTGTTCTGCCAGATCAGCTTTCACATTGTTTTGGGTAGCCATGCAAAAGAGGAGGAAAGGTTTCTACCGCATCAGTGAGCTGAATCAACCTGCCCTGTAGCTGTGTGACTGGGAGCAGGGGATCAGTGTGTGGTTGGTAGCAGATGGAGGGTCTGGCCACAGGACTTACTAGCTAAGATCAGTTCTGACCACGCTGGGAAGCTCAGCCAGAGGCAGTAGTTTCATGGAGTTTAAGCTAGCAGGCTGCTGCTGCTACCACAGAGGATATCCTACCTCCCACAGTGCCTCACCACTGCTCTCCTTTCTGATGGGTCACCAAAACTACTCACAGAGCCGGGTTATGAACCGGGTCAGGATACTGGTTCAAATTTTAATAAGCCTTTTTTTCCCACTCTGGATGTATGCTGGATAGCCAAATGCTCATTTTGGCACAAAGATGGACTAGGAGTTTTGGGGGACAGGTGAGACTGATTCTTTTGGCTCTGAAATTAAACCCTGAGGTTTCTGTTTCATGATACATGATGAGGTGATCCAACAGGTTTCTGCTGGGGATGTGCTTTGCTTTTTCCCCTCCCCTTTCCCAGCCACATGCTCCCAGTGCTTATTTTGCATTCATTTTGGCACTTCTTGGATGCCTCTGTGAACCTACCCAACTTGCTAGCCTGGTTTTCCTCTGTCATGTGGGTTGAATCTGCACATTGGAGGGGCCAGTGGACGCCAGCAACATCCCAAGGCAGGGACAAGGAGGGTGTGTGGTTGGAAGAGGGGAGGCAGAGGGAGAGGCCACCCTCCTAGTACTGTCTGGCTGCTTCTGGAACCAGAGCCCCCGGGGGAAGGAGTGGGAAGCCACATCTTCTGGTTGAACCCTGCAGTGCTAAACCAGTCTGGTGAGCTCTGCAGATGGAGCTGGACCCACACCCCTCAGAGGTGACTGCTGCTCCCCCTCGCTGCTGAAAGCCATTGCTTTTGTCTTTCTGGTGTTTCTTCATCGCACTGTGGATTGTTTTCAGAAGTGGTGAATGTATGTCTCAGTTGCTTGGTCTCACTGTAGATTTGTAGTTTATTAGAAAGCTTACAATTACATGATTTCACTATGAAAAATCTACTGTCTTTCAGGTTTGGGTCTGGAACATCCACATTTTCTGTTAGCTTTAAGGATTCCATAGTAAAATAAGAAAATTAAAAACAGAAAGCTGAAATTATGTTGAGAGTATAATTTTCTCTGTAATGCATAGGTTAAGAAAGCATAAATAAAATGCATAAAGTAACTTAAAAATTGCATAAGTAAGAAAACAGATTTACATACATTTGAAGAGAAAAGAAACAAAATTGGTTTGCCCCATTTTTGTGACTTCATCTTTAAAAATAAAAAAATAGCCAAGTTGATGATGGTTTGGCAGCTGTGCAGATGACATCAGCTCTTCCATTGTGAAAGATCTCCTGTCTTTTAAACAGCCTTATGGCATTTCATCAAGTTCTGGTGATTCAGCTAAATTAAAACCCAACTGGTTTTAAGTCTCAATTCCCCTAACTGCTAAACCAAACTTATTTCTGACCACAGTCATTGCTAGATGGCCTGTCTTGAAGCAGCACTGAAACTTTATATCCCACAGAAGGCAATTTTATTTTGAGAATCAGAACTAAATGACATGCTGAAAGGAAATGTACCCTTTAATTCAGAGTTGTTAATCAGAATCTGTCAGTACACACTGTATTAGTTTTAATCTTACTTGCTAAATTTATTAATGAATTCGGTGACTTTCACAAAATCTTGTAGACTACATGTGTAGCATCACTTTCTTTTCAAAAAGAACTTGAATTTATTTAAATCAGAAAGATGTATTCAAAATAAATATGTTTTGGGTGGCGCTGTCTTAGGCTGCAAAAACTTTTGCCTTTATTCAAAATCCCAGACTTAACCATAAACTAAAACTTGAAAGGCATAATAACAGTGTAGATTACTAATTGTAGTCAATTTATTTGGAAGATACATCTATTCAGAGTGAGACATCCAAGACAGAGAACTTGTAAAAACATTTTATGATTTTTCTCCAAGCTTTTATATGCCTAGAGCAAAATTAATCAAATTTTACATTGCTCTCCTTGACATTTGAAAAAAGGCATTACCTCATATATTGCACTATTAATTACCAAAATAAATGATTGCTTATAAAGGGCCAGATCTGCTATATGCAGAATGAACATATAATGTATGACAATAGAGAAATCTTTTCTGTTCTGGGACTGATGTGTCATTTGTGGACATTGCAATTGCATTATAATGGCTGTAGCATTACATATTATGTCCATACATATAGCAAGACTATTCGTCTTGATTAAGGAATAGGCACTCCAGGGTCCTCTAGGTCCCATTTATTATTAATTTTGCCTAGGTAGAAATTATTCCTGAGATTTTGTGGGACAGAAATTACTTCTTCCCCAGTTCTATTACTGATGTTCTAGTTTGTCTAGAATTATTTAACAAAAAGGGAAAAAAAAAAGAAGAAAATAGTGGGAAAAAATCTATCATAATGGGGTCATTCAATAGCAGCAGAAGATGCATGGATGAGTGTGCTCGGTGGGTGTTGAATGGGGTAAATATACTCCATGTCTGTGACAGGCTTAAGACCCAGAATCTATTCCTGAGTCAAAATTGTGCAGAAAATTGACCAGTATGGTCAGCTGACAGAACGGTCAAGAATGGACAAAAAGACAGATATGTTCTTTGCTTCTCCAAATTACCATTTTTCTGCAAAATTATACATATGCGTGGTGACCATCTGGACTCTGTCATCTTCCCATTTCAAGAAAATCATAAATTGCAATGACCCCTTGTAAGTTTGTGAGGCAGGAGTTGCCAACACAGGGCCCTGGATCCCTCAGCCACTTCATGCAGTGCATGCTGTGCTGACCTGGCAGTTTTGGGCAGAGCTCAGCTCCACTCCTTAATGGGAGGCTGCAGTTCCAGTTACCTCTGCTGCCATTCACATCAGAGATAAATGGTGTTTTTCTTTTGACTGTCAGCTGTATGAGTTTCTGGGGTGTAGTTCTTGCTGTCAGGAAGTTTGGGCTGTGGTTCTGCATTGCCTTGGCTCTTGGCCCATCTGTATCTCAGTGTGAACCATCCATCCCTGCAGTATTTAATACTCGAGGGTTGCATGTTTGGTGAGCCTCATAAATACTAATCCCCATGTTTCCTTTGGGATGTAGATAATCTCTTTTAGAATTTTGAAACGTTACGTCACTTGATTAAGTGTGTAATGCAAGTATCATGGTGGGAATCCAGAAATCCCTCTATACTGCTTTTTTATGCTTCATTGTACTGTATAATTATTTGAACATCATGCTAGCATTTTATATTTTTATTCAGGTCTTGACGTAAATGGTAGATTACATTTTTCAAATGAAATATCTCCGAGCCATAAGCCTGAAAAATTTTAATTGTGCACAGGTTGTTAGAGTTGCTGCTCAGTTCTTCTCTAACTTCAACACAGTGTCCTTACAGTGATGCAGATGGGGTTTGGGTGTTTCACATATAAGGCCACCACAACAGGACATATCTTCAATAATACATAAGTTCCATACAATTAAAATTTGTTTCCTGGAAAAAGTAAGATTTTTATTTTTGTTTTCCTTATTTTGCCATTGGAAGTGACAGTTTAACATTTCTTTTTGCTGTCCCTCTTTTTGTGATGTTTAACACTGTAACAGTAAGTTTGGTCTTATTTAGAAAAACTTCAATTTTTTTATTCTGTAGTTGTGTAAGAATGTAGTAACCTGGATAAATGGTTCACCCAGTTGATATGCATCAGGATTTTTTGCTGCCCTCAGTGATTCTGGATTTAACTCAGTTGTTTGTGTGGTGTGGTATTTTTGAAAGGAAATAATGTGTTGTAAAAAAGAAGATGAATACTTCAAATGTCTACTCTTTTTGAAATTAAGTAGAGTATGTATTCTGTAAGCTAAGAGACTGAATATGATATTCTAGTATAAATCTTTCCTTTGGAATCAAATATTACTGTGATAAAAGTGACATTAGAAGGAGTAGTACTAGGTCTAGATGTTCATAGCATTTAATTAAGTGAATTTAGGTAGGTGAGTTTCACTGTTTATATTCAGGTACAGCACAGCCCTATACCTTGTTAACATGATGGCAGGCAGTTACAGTTTCTCAGGGCTCATCTGCTTCTTAAGATCAGTATTCTGTTCTCTCCCAAGGTTAAGGTCAAGGCTATTCCTCAAATGTTTTTATTTTGATAAAGTAAGAGAAAGAATCACAGTTTTGTAGAAAACTCATTATTGCCATAAAGCAGCAAAAGGTCACAAAATGTCTTTCCTCAGTGAAGTAGCAAAGCTCCTTATTTCTTTGGTAATTCATTGTCACAGTGTAGGTTGGAAGAGCCCTTGACATTTCCAGAGTTCCCTTGTTGAGGTGAAATAATTGCTCTACACATCACGGTTCAAAAAAGAGGAATCAGTACAAAGTACATGTATGCAAAGGCCTTGTAAGCTGACAGAGCCATCTGCATTTCAAAGTGGCTGTAACAAGGTTGTTCTTCCTTCTGGCATATTTTCGTGAACTTTCACATTAATTAAGGCATCAGAGCTACAGATACTTGTGCAGCTTCAGAAATGTACCTTATAAATGGGATAAGACAATATAAAAGTTCTACTACTATAACTGAAATAGAAAAATCACTTTCTACGGTCTATCAGGTATCTTTCAGAGAATACTGTAGAATATGTATTTTATTCACTATAAACATGAAGGGAAAATTGTTGGCTTTAGAAGAATGAGCAGAAAAGTGAAAATAAATTGACTTTATCTGGGTGAAGACATAAAAGCGTAGATGGAAGAAGGTGCCTTGTGTGACTTCAAGCCTTTTTAGAAAATGTGCAAGACTTTCTCTCAGGTGAAGGGAATTGTCTGCCTGCTGTAGTGTAGACAGTCACCTAAACCAGCAATCCACAACTCTGCAGCAGGCCTAGAAATAGCCATGAGGAACTTGTTCAGCTCTCACATTGGTAGTGTTTATTTGTTATTGTGAAGAGGGAAAATGTTACTTAATTAAACAGTGCTATTCAAAGCTACCTTGTAATTTTGAGCTTTGATTTCTATGAGATTTTATGTCTTTGGTGCATCATAAGAAGCCAAAAGTCTAAGAAGCGCTAAATAATATTATGATTAAAGGTTTTCTAATGTACAACAAGCAATGTCTACGCAAAAACAGTCTGTTCGCAAACAAGGTACTCTTGTATTTACTTTCTTTAAAACAGTCTGAATGACCCGCTGGGGCTTTGATATTTAACTTTTTCACTATGTTTATGAAGACTCTTAAACATATGTATGCTCTAAATTTTGGCTTTATTGTGGATGATGGTGACTGTGAATGTTAAGATAAATATCCATAACATTTTGTTCCTGCCTGTTCCTCCATCTCTTCCCATTTCTCCATCTCTTCCCAAGATTTCACTCATGTAAGTAAGAGTTAATTCAGAGACAATAAAATGAAGTTGGTTCAAGTCATATATCCTATGAAAGAATACATCCCAAGAAAGAACAGTCTAAACATTTATAACATTATGGAGGAATATGAATTGTATTCATGTCAAGATAACAGTATGCTCTTTGCCGAAGCAATAGGGAGAAATTCTTGAAACTCTTAAAACAGAGTTTGCTCTATCTTGTGCATTTCTTGATGAAAACTAAGTGACAGGCTGCTCCACAGAATCAAGTCCAGCAAAAGGTAATCCTTGTAATGAAGTTTTTGTTGTATAAAATGCTAAAAATAAACTTGCAGTAAAGCACCAACAAATTTATTGTACCTCCGTGTGAAACACAGTGCAAAGTTTACTGTTTATGGTCAAGTGAGACTTTTGCTTGGGGGATCCTTTTCTGCTTGTATTGAAGACTTTTTCTGCTTCTGTAGCTATAGGGGAGAGAAAGTTATAAATGGAGAGTTAAAAACTGTGGAATCAGCCATGTGCTTCCATGCTGCTAACAAACAAATGTGGCACTTTAAAAGACCTTATGTTTATAAATAAAAGATATATAAGGTCCAAGTGTATCTCTCCTAAATGTAAAAAATATTAACTGTAACTTTTCTCCTTTAGCTTTTTTATTTCTCAACAAAACGTTCTTGAAAATATAGTCCTATTTTGCAAGTGAGTAGTTGATTCATCTGAGTGGTTTAGGATTTTAGGGACTATATAAATTATATTACTACATTAGAGATAGTCCTGATTTTCAGTGTATATAAGAGACTTGATTTAATATTCATCAGTGGAAATGAAAAATGTAGTGCTTTCCCTGCTCTTGATACTGTAACCACTGTGGTCTAGGGTATGTAATAAAAACTTCAATCATGTTCAATGTATTATTTCCTGAAATTTAGAAGGAAAAAATTCTCATGTTCAAGTAAAGATTGCTGGTACTTAATCAAAAACATAAAGCAAAGAAAATCAAACTGAATGAAAATCTATTGACATTTCTGACACAGTCTATAGATCCATACTACTTTTATTTTGTGTGCAGATGAACAATGTGGATGGTGCCATTTTTTAATTGCTAAAGTGGGTTCCACTAGAAATGCTGTATTCTGAAAACTATTTCTCTCTCTTAGGTTCCCTCATTAAATTTTCCTGCAACCTTTTCTGTTTTCCCAAGATCCAGGTACTTAAAAACTGGGAAATACCAAAGGAAATCTGGATTTTCTTTTTTCATGGCACTTTTTTCATGTACTATTCTGGTTTTTATGGGGTAATGTAGAGACCTGGGATTGAATGTAGATTGTCTGCAAGTCAAACTGTAAGCCAGATCACTTGCAAATGAAAAACACACTGTGCCTACAGAATATTTTGCATCTTGAATGCTAGAAGGACATGTATATCATTGAAGTAAGATTTACAGGATAGTAGAATGTTAGGAATGTATTACAAATGGTGTACCCACTAACTTCCCTTACTCTCTTCTATAAATTGAAAGGTTTATGTACAAATTTGGTATTAGTGGAAATCAAAATAACCCAAACCCATCCAGATATCCCACCACTTATTTTCTGTGTTGTCATTCAAAATATTTGTATGTATTACATGATGTGAAATGTAAAGCATAGACTTCCACAGAGCTGGGGAGAAATATCTCCTGAAAGATGGGAGGTCACTGTTCAAAACTGTTTGTAACAACCAGAGTAACTCAGTTGGTTAGTGCTTTTGGTGTGGCCTGAGAATTTCCTCAGGGAGGAAACTATTGGACAGTTGGAAAAATGCTGTTGGAGGAAAGTTCAGAAGATGTGGTTGTGGGAAGCAGTGCTGACCACAAAGAAAAGTTACTGGGTGGCTTCCTGATTTTTAGTGCAGTGAAGTTATGGTTCGTTTCTTGACTCTGTGTTCCCCTGTGTGGCTCCATGCTCCTATAAAGGATCAAGTGTTTGGGTACCTGTTACCTGAAGTCTGCCTTTATTCTGCTGGTTCAGTGCTGCAGGGAAATATGTTTAAGTAAACAGTTCCTCGATTCTTTAGAACTTCAGATGATAGCAACATGGGAAAATTACTCTGGAATTCATTTTTATCCCATCATCCATAAGGCTCAGTATTTGGTATCATTCATGGCATTGTGTGTTCTTATTTTCTTAAACTCTTTCTTTTGAGAATTGGTAAATCATGTATTGGCACTTTTGTTTTGATTTCAGAATCACTTTTATTTGAGGAGTTGATTAAAGCTTATGTGTTGTTGCCAGAAGTGATTGCTGTAAATGCAAATGGGGAAGCCTTTCATACAACAGTTTTGTGGAAAACACATTGTGTCTGCTGAAGTGTATGGATAAAAGGGAATTTAGCTTCATTTGTTTGATTAAGAGGAGTTGGTAGGGTGTAAATTCCTTGTTTGTTACTGCTGATGCTTAACCAGTCTGAACCAGAGCCCGCTGGAATTAATGGAAGGATTCCCATTTGTTTCAGGGTAGGCTTTTTCAAGCCCTGACAGACTTCCTGCTGTTCCACAGTTGAGCACAGGAAGCCTGCCAATCATGCAGGATTTGAGTGTGTGAATGTGGTGAGATTTCTAGGAGGCGGAAGGCTGCTGTCATGAGGATAATTTTTATGTGGAATTTCATAATATTTAAGAAAGTTTGTTATTTGGTTTTTTTACCTACATTTCTACTATCATAGCACAAAAATAGGGGAAGATGATTATAAGGAGTTTGTGACAATGGTCTGTGTCTGAAGTAATCACTTGTGATTTTTTTAACTGCTTGGGTTTTCTTTTTTCTCTTTACTGTGCAACATGTAAATAAAACTTTTAAATCTTGATAATAGCATCAATTAGCTTAGCTAAGAACAGAAGCTTTTATTTTAATGGAAGCAGTAGGAGAATGATTCAATTACCATTTTTCTGACAATACATACAAGATGGTGAATACAATAGGAATTTATTGGGTGATTAAAATATTATGTAGATTTTAAAGATGATAATGAAAATACTAGGAAATACTCTCCTTCTGTTTGGGTTTCCTGTGTAAGTGGATTTTTGGTTCGCCAGTCCCAGACTTCTGTCTGGGGATCTCCTCTGTGGTTTTTATAGACTACTAATCAGATCACAAGAGGCAGAGAGGCATGTGCATCGCCTTACTATGAAAATAATACTCGTTACTGCTTGTTGGTTTTAAATGCTAGTGTAAGTAGTGTGCATGGTTTGGTTCAACTATTAAGCAGAATTCTACTCTGCAACTTATATGGAGTTGTTCACTTCTCTCTACTAAAAAACATTTTTACAAAATAAGGAATCTTTTTTTAGTGTCTAAGAGTATAATCTCAGCAGAATTGGAACATTTAATTTATCCCCTTGAGACTTACCATTGCCAGGTGACACAACCTTTTGAAAGCCTGTGAGAGTCTTCATGAGTTGACAGCCAGTACGCACAAGATTAAATTATTTTAAATTATTTACAGTATCTTTTTTTTGAACATATGCCTCAATGCCACTTCGCTCCCTAAAGCTGCCTCACAGGAAGCACTAGTTTCTGCAGTTTGTTGCTGCCTGGCTGTGTGGTGCAGTCTTGTAATGGCTGTGTCCCTTGCTCTGAGGGCGTGTCTGACAGAACCCCGTGATGGGTTCCTCTTGTCACACCTGTAGCTCTGTGTGTGCTGCTTCAGCCTCTGTTAGCAGAGATAAGTCTGAAAACATGAGCACTTGCAGTGATCCTCCCAAGAGTCTCTGAATACAAGCAGGACTTTGTTGCATTGCTGTCTTAGTGACAATTGTGCTTATGTTGTGCTTACCGGTAAAATGCAATCTCTCTTTATCATCTTTATAACCTGGGGTTAAGGATGGCAGAGGACTGGAAGCTCAGAGAGTTGTCCTAGCTGCTCTGATAGCTGAGATGTGATTAAAAGATTTTAAGAAATGATAGAATAACATGGAGATTTTCTCTGAACATCTCTGGTATGATTCAAAAAAGAAAACACCACTCCATTTTGTTCAGAAAGCATAGTCTAGTCCTGATGGAACATGGCCATTCCTAGCCAAAGCAGACAATGGATTTCCTAAGTAAAGAATTTTAATCTCAGTCTGTTTCAGCATGTTAGAGTTTTTCTCTCTGTGGCTACACAGTATGTTGTAGTGCTGCACCACAGTGTGGGTGATGTCTAGTTAGGTCAGGTGGAGTCTGCAGTCACACTGGAAAATGCTAAAAACTACCTAGGTCATGGGATTTCCCTCAAGATACTTCATGAGGTGTGTGTAGTAAGTTCAAAGTACTCAAAATATTTGGCCTGCATGTTTAAATGATACGTCCCCTGTCATTTAAAACAATAAAACAATTACATTATTGTATTTGGTCAATGTCACCAGGATGGGAGGGAGTGAAAACAACCTGGTCCCTGGAGTTCCACAGAAAATTCAAGTTTAATTAAGTAGAATTTACATCTAGCTGGATGATTTACTCTAGAGGAGTTTTTATTGACAAGGGATTGTGTACCACCTAACTTAGCAAATGGTTTCTGAACTTCCTCAGTCTCGTTTTTGAGATGGGAAGACCAAAACTACAGTTCTCCAGTTGTGTGGGCCTTTTTGCTTTGTTAACAAGTCCTTTTCTAATAATTACTTTCACTCAGTTCTCTTTTTGTACAATGCTGACATAATTCTGAACAAGCATCAGCTCAATCTGGGATGATTCCAGGGTTTCACTCTTGGTTATGAGTGACACGAAGGCCATCATTTTGTATGTTTATATGAATTTCAGATTATTTTTTCACACATGCATCACTTGACCTGCATCTATGTTAAATATAATTGAATATTTTATTGCCTACTACCCAGCCTCATACAGGCCTTCTGTCATTCTTCACAGCCAGCTTTAGATAACCTGTCATCGTTCACAGACTGTCGTCTTGCTGTTCATTCCCTTTTCCAGGTCATTTGGAATATGTTCAACAGTACAGCTCCCAGCACAAATTCCTTTAGGAATCCAGTGGTGGCCCCTCCAGTGTGAAGTCAAAACTGGTTTGGTTTCCTATTTTTGGATGCTTTTCTATCCATGTGAAGATCTTTCCTCTTTTCCTATCATTGCTTAGTTTCATGACCTAAATGGCCATGTGGTAGGAGAAATAGACTTTTGTTCTATGAGGATCCTGTTGTGTGTTATTTAAGTACTGAGTGGAGTAACCAAAGAAGTTATAGAGGGTGTGGCACAGCAAAACAAAATCTATACTGAAATACTGAAAAATATACTGAAAGTCCTGAGAACTACAGACTAAAAATTTAGTTAATAAGAAAGTATCTAGGGAATCTCTTTGTGCAGTATACACTGCAAACTGCAAGGTTTCAGACTATTGAGACATCCAGTGTAATACGTCCACACACTTGTGTCACAGGAAATGCTGGTGATACTCCTGCTTGGGCTGAATACACTTGAATGTGCTTTACACCTGCAAAGCAGTAGCACCTCTTTACTGTTTGTTTCAGATGTGCTTTTAATTTGGACTGCAAAGAGTATGAGCCATCTAAAATCTTAATCCACCCTGGGTTTTGTGGCTTTTCTTAATACATACTTTTCAGTCTTTTCTGTCAAGCAGGTTGCAATTAAGCTTGGAGCTTTTTTGTGATTATATTTTCCTTGTCACATGGCTGTTACATTATATTATCAGAAATAGAAGTTTAACTGTAGAGAATGATGATATTTTTCTTTTTTTTCCATTAGGAAATGTACTGAGAAAGGTAGATAACTTCTAGCATCCTTGTTTTGCAGATGAAGAAACAACAGTAGAAGCTTCATTTGCTTCTGTTTTCCTTAAAGCACTCTGATTATATGCAGCTGCTTATAAAAGAATGTTTTTATTACTGTGTAGTATATTGGAAAATTGTAGGCATGGCCACTCTGATATTCACTTAATTGTTTGGATTACTCTTTGGTCAGGACTCTGTCTCCCAGATAAATAATAAATTAACGTTCCCTTGTCTTTCTCCAAAATTGTTCCTCAGTACCCAACATTGCCTCCCCACATGCTTGTGTTGTAGACCACAGTGTACAGAAATACAGCATGCTTCCAGCAACATCGTTTTGGATGCTTCAAGTTCTGTGGTCAGGACCTTGCTAAATGGCATGTTAGAGAGAGCTGTGTTCTCTTTGATCTCTTACCAGCCAAGAAAACTTGTTCTCAGCACTGGTCATTTTCATCATCGTAATCATACACTGAAGGCAGAATATTTTTAGATGTACTCTCTATTTATGTTGCCACACTTTTAAGTTTCTACCAAGTGCTTGAGTTGGTCTCAGTGAATGAAAGAAAGAAATATAAAGAAACAGTAAAAGTAATTGATGTATGTTTATTAGATGTGCAAAATACCATGAATATTGATATAGAATATGTATAGTCCTTCTTTGAAATCACAGCTGAAGATTTACAGTTTATTTAGTTTATCTTCTTTCTGACAGTTAAAAATAAGATAGCAAAGTTTAAATGTGTATACTCTTATGAAACTAATTATATTTAATAACATTTCCACAAATTTGTCTTTTAGATTAATTTAAAGAGCAAGCCTTTCTTTAAAAAGCAGGTTCAGACTGTACCTTTTATTTTAACTTTTGAATTTTCACAATGTGGATGCGGACTATCCTTAACCTTTTTTTACAAATAATGGTTACGTGGTACTTGGACTGTTTGCTTTGCTTAGTAAAAAGCAAAGGATTGAAGTGAATCATAGGAAATATTTGCAAAGAAGCTTACAGATCTGAATTTTCCAGCCTTCCTACCAAGTGTTGCAGTGGCTTTTTGCTGCTGTCTGCACTATTTTTGATTTTGGTTGCATTAGGAAAACTTTTTTCTAGTATTTGCTCTTGATTGAATATGAAATATTTTAGAGATTATCAGTGAAACTGGTGGAAACATCATAAGACTTAGATAAACAAAGTGGATTTATAGTCTCCATACAGGAAGATGAGAGCTTCTGATAGGCATCTAAAGCTGTAAAATGCAGTAAAACTTGATCAACCCTTCTTTTCTTCTATTACCATGTAGTATTGCAGGCATCAAAGGATAATGAAGTTGTTTTGGTTTGCAGCAGCAATAGAAGAGTTTAAAAAGGTTTGAGAAGTACAGAAAATAAATGGATTTTCAGACTTTTTTTTTTTATTTTCATGGTAGTCAGATAAATTAGTATTTTTAAATTTTAGATAAGTTTCTGGTAGGTAACTAGGATTGTATGAGCCAAGGAACAGATGATTGGCTCTCAAGCATACATTGATCAGCAGGGTAGAAATGTGAAAAAATTTCGCTTCCTATTTTCCACTTCTAGAAATCATTGCCCAGTTGGATAGATGAACTAATGAGTTAAGCAGAAGGCTGCTGTAAGTGTATGCAAAAATATGTAGGAAGACAGTTTTTTTCTGGAAGAGCAACCCTCCCAGCATAACTGATGTTTTAAATCAGGAGTACACATGGGATACTGAAGGAGGTCAGAGGGCTCTTTTGAAAAGCGAGGAGGAATAAAACAGGGCTAAGCACATTGCAGCATTTTTTATGATCTTCCCTATGCTTAGGAACTGAAGTGAAGTGAAAGAACAGATTGCTGGGCAAAGTAAGAACTTTTGGTTTATCTTTTCTGCTTCATATTGAATCTTCTGTTATTAACTGCTTCTTGGAACACACTTCAGTATGGCAAAACCTGTCATCTTGTAACATTTTTGTAAATTGTAGGAACTTTTTTAAAGTGTAAAATTGTATGACTAAAGCAGGAAATAATGTAGGTGTCAGATTCTGATTTCAATGTGAATCCATTATTTCACTTTCCTCTTGATTTATGTTCTGGTGTAAGTGAAAAAACAGCCATAAGGAAATAAGTGACCTGTCTGCACAAACTGATCTGTGCATTGGAAGTCATTGCTAGTACAAGTTAATGTTACCATTGCTTTATTGTACCCCTCTTTTGAAGAACAGCACTAGAAGTAAACCAGAGGATATGCTGGAAATGACTCATGGTGTTCATGGATTTGTGAAATCATAGTTAAACCTGAATCTGAATCATATAATACATAGAGGGGAGGGCGACCAAAGTGGTGTAAGGTCTCAAGGGCAGGACTTGGGGTGAGTAGCTGAGGTCACTTGGTTTGCTCAGCTTGGAGAAGGCTGAGGGGTGACCTCAGGGCACCCACAACTTCCTCAAGGGGGAGAGCAGAGGGGCTGGTGCTGATCTCCTCTCTGTGACTGCTGGCTTGGCATGAGGAGATGGAATGAAACTGCACCAGGAGGAGTTCACACTGGGCATTACAAAAAGGTGCTTCACTGAAACAGGCTCTCCAGGGAGTGTCACAGCTCCAGGCCTGTCAGAGTTCAAGGAGCATCTAGATAACAGTTTTGGTCATACAGTTTAGTTTGGGGTAGTCCTGTGGGGAGCAGAGAGTTGGAGTCTGTGATCCACATGAGTCCATTCCTACTTGAGATACGCTGTGGTGCATGATTCTCTACTTAGTTTTTGTGGAAGTTTTGACCCTTTCAGTTCAGTGCATAGAGGGATTAATATAATAAAAGTTGTATAAATCTACTTCAATATGGTGCTTTCTTTTGTAAATTTTTCATTTGCCTTTCCTGAGCTGGAAGTAATTTGGTAACACATGTTGTGTAAGACCACACCAAAAATCTGTCCAGTTCATTGTTCTGAGAGTAGCAGTTGTGGAGCACAGAGTACATGCGGGCAAGCACATAAATACACTTCTCTTGTGTGGCCCCCACAGCCTGCTCCTAATCTTTAGGTTGTGATTTTGGATATAAGAGTTCTTGATGAATTTTTCTTCCACTTTGTGAATGCTTTTATCACTCAACCTGCATAAACTTCGCACCCACAGCATTCCATGTAAAGGAATTCCACACTTGAGTTTGGTTTGTAAGAAGAAAGTATATACTATCATTTATTTTTAATACATGACATTTTAATTTATTCAATGCCCTTATTAGGAAAGACTTGTTCCTTACTCAGTTTCCTGTGGCCTCACAATTTCTTAGACCTCTGTCCTTTCTCTCATCAGTTGTCCATTTTTGAGGATAAAGAGTCCAATTTACTTAGTCATTCTTCACACAGAAGTTGTTCCATAGCTTTAATCTTCCTTGTCTCAGGTCTTTGTATCTTGCATGGCTTTTCTATGCCTGTTTTGTAAGAAGGGAACCAAACTGCACAGTACACCATGTGTGGCACAAGAGGGACCTCAGTGGTGTCACAGTGTCCTGTTCATTGCCAGTTTTAGTATTGAGATTGCTTTTCTGGACATTACCTGTTCATTACAACTGCACAAATGCTTCCCTAAATAGCAATAGCTAGTTCAGAGCACATTCTTTTGTGTATGTGGAGTGTTGGCTTTTCCCAGCCATGTTCATTACTTTCCCTTTTGTTGTACTTAAATTTGTGCATTAGCAAGATGTAATGCACTGGAAGATTATTTACTTTTCCTAAAAAGTCCTGGATATTCCCTGGTCAGCAGTCAGGATATTACTTATGTACTTACTCAGTAGTAAATTTTCCAACATCCTGTCTGAAGAGTATGCTATGGAATATTCAAATTATCAAAATGGAAATTATTTTTGTAAACACAGCCAACATTTAGACTGATGCTTTCTGAACATCTTGGGTAGATTTTTAGGAGTTAATGACATTGGTCTTAGGGAGAATTGGGTTTCTTGAAGGTGCAGGTCAGCTGTTGAAAATGACATAGGATTGTTCATCCTAATTTGAAATATGTATGTGTATAGAAACAATGGATGGTAACAGAAGTAAAAGAACTAAGCTAGAGTTCCCTTAAGGGACAAAGGGCCAGACTTCTAAAGTATTTAAATAATAAACTACTTTTGGGGATAGTGAGAGTTCCTCAATTCCTTTAAGAATCTGATCCTGAAACCATTTTTCAGGCTGTCAATACAAAGGATTTCTTGAACTATGCTATAAACTCCAAAATCACTTACCAAGGGCAACGTCTTCTGAGGGACCTAGCTTTTACTATAAAGATATAAAAGCTATTTGAATACTAATTGGTGACCTAGAACTCCAACCAAAACTCTAAAATCTGTAGACAAATTCATTTTAGCATTAAATATTTGAAAATAAATATCTGAATGAAAGGTCACTGCTTTCTTAACTAATACAAGTTTTATCATTTCCCAAGAGACTACTTAAAAAAGAAATATAGCTACTGGTGAGGCTCCAAAGTTGAGCTTCAGGAAACAGTGGCTTCTGTTTGACAATAATAAAATTCATGGCAAAGGCTGTGGGACTTTCTTTCAAGGCAAAAACAAAGCCTTATTTCATTAGCCACTGATACACTGATTCAGTGGCAAAAAAAGTAAAATGTTTAGCCTGTACACAAGCAAAAGTATCACATTTTTTATATATCAGTCTATAAGGAGAACATGCAGACCTATGAAGGCTGGCATGATTACAAAGCTTAATAAAAGCCATCTGTCCTTTGACTGCTGAATTAGTCCACAGGGCTGTTGTTACTGTCAACCATAATAGAAAAAAAAGAAATAAAAACCTCACCCACAATATAGAAAAAATGCAGAAAAAACCTACTTAGATGCTATGGGAGTGAACATTTTGTCTTGAAAAGGAAACAAAACCAATATGACTTTTTTAGTCTGTGAAATCAGAAAAGGGATCCCTGTAAAATACATATGACAAGGAAGAAGACAGCCCAGGCATTTTTCATTTCATCTGCACCAGCAAAAGCTGAAGGCAAAAGTTGAAACTTACTAGCTGGGCTGAAGAGAAGGAGGAAGATAGGGGTAAATGGAGCGGGAGCAATATCTGAGTTTAAGCTGCAAGTCAGAGGATGGGAAGAAAAGAATTCATATCAAGCAAAGTTTTTATTTATCTTAGTTCTGTATCTGGTGCTTATGCAATGTGATAAACTGACAGTCCTGTGAGTGTCCTTGTAGAGAGCATTTGAACAAGCATCAGTGTCTTTGCCATGACCAATACATCTGATGAAAGTTGACCTGGAAAGCAATGCACTACCTGAATAACAGACAGTACATTTCTTTGGCACAAAACAAGTGCTTGCAGTGGGTGAGTTAGCATGACTGACAGAGTTTTATTTATAACAGCTCAACATGAGGGAATTTATCCATTTCTCTTCAAAAAATTTTGCTGAAAGATCATATTTCACCAAATAACTTCAACTTCATGCTTTGGTAAAAGCATTTTTTCATTTAGGAGTCTAGTTTGTTACCTGGACCGAATCAGAGTGTTTAAAAACTATTTTGTCTTCTTGAATCTTATTTTAAGTCTAATATACAGCATTCTAAAGGTATATTGCAAAGTGTATCTAAAAATACAATCTTTCATGCCACTTATTTGAAGTATTTTAAATAGTTTATCACATGTAATGTTATGGCTCCACATACTGTACGTAGCTCAGCAAGGAGAAGCATATTTTTCATGCTAAACTTTAAAATCAGAAATGCAGGTTTGCATAATCTTATCTTCAGACCAAGCCTTGATGCTGTAGTTCTGAGATGAACGGTTTAAAAAGCATGGTTCTCTTTTTTGACCTGCCAAATGTCTTTCATTATGCTTAAGAAAGTAGATGGCAAAGAGGAGTAATCAAGGAGGAGCAGCAAAACATGATAAAATAACACTTAACACAATGATGTTGAAAAGCAAGCAGTATTAGTCTTTAAACTGTTTCATATTTTCTATGGGTATCACATGGCTGTGTGAGGATTTATCTTCCAGAAGAGATCGTGCTGGGGTTACTTATGTTACTTATGAGGTTTTCCTTGTTTTCATAGGAGTTTTAGGTTTATTTTCCTTTTTAGATCAGCTTCAGTGCTTCTTGAGCTGAGGTGAGCTGAGTCCTCACCATTCTGTGTGTGCATATGCCAAATGAGTAGACTCTTTTACGTCCTTATTAATCCGGGAGCATTATACAAGTCTGGTGTAGACAGGAAACTTGGGTATGCACAAATCTGTTTATTAAAGAAGATGAACTCAAAGTGTAAAGTCCAGTAAGAAAATCGAAATTTTGCAAGTACTTCATAAAAAATAGAGAAATTTTGTCCTAGCATTTCCTTCCCCAGCTTTCTGTTCTTCTTTCTATTAGATGTGTACTTGTCTCACTGTGTTGTGCAGAATTTACTCTTTTTAGAAATATCTAGTTCTGCTTCCTATTGGCTCTTACATGATCGTTGTATACATCTCATGGATTCTCATCCAAAAATCTGTTAGCTGAGTCCTTTAGATTCCCTAAACTGATTGAAAACTATCTCTTGAAATAAGCTGGAAAATCAACATTGGTTTTCTCTTCAACTTCTAAATGTGTCTTCTAGTCTGATTAAAGTTGCCTTCTGGTAGTCATTGGTAAACTGTTTTCAACTGATACAGTTAATATAAAACTTCTAGATTTTATGTCTTGAACTCCTGTTTTATTTATGAAAGCTGATAGGGAAGTTGGTTTGGATGCTCCTGGGCTGTCCATCTGACTTGCTTCCTCCCTGTTGGTTTCAATAACAAAGTAGTCTCTTAATCATCCCTGATCAATGTATTTTAATTCTTTTTCCTGAGCTCCCTCCTATAAGGAGCTTCAGGTTTCCTTTTGAGAAGAAATGTGCACATAGTTAACATGTCCGTTTTCAATAGTATCTGAATATGGGGCCACATTATATGCAGCTCCTCCAAAGACAGTATGAAGATATGCCACAGAAGAAGCTTGCTGACCAGGTGTGTATTTTTGTGAACACAGCCAGCTGAGCCCAGAGAGACAGCTCTCTGTTGTGGATACATGTCAGAACCTGGAATTTCTCTTAGTGGCCTAAGAGAATTAACAGTAGTAGCACTGACTCAGAAGATCTTTTGATCCTATATTCCTTCCTGGCAAAAGATACAGGCACTTGTATGCCCAAATTTAGCAATTCCAATCTTGAGCATTCTTAATAAAGGTATATGAGATACACATAGTACCTGTGTACAAAATGAGTCCAGATACCTGGACTCAGCTGTGACATTTCCCACTGGTAAGTTTTTAAAATGCACTTCAAATTTGGAGTTAAATACATCCATTGAAGGATAGCACGGATCTTTGCACATATATACAACAAATTTTTTATCCACTAGGGAAAAATAAATGCATGATACTGCCTTCTTTTCCAGCATGAATTACCCCATGAATATGCAATGTACCTAACTTAGTTTACTGTGTGATTAAGGTCATGGCATTGACAAGAGGACATCTTTACCACAGAGCAATTCTTCTCTATGGGATGATATGCTCTTCAATATATCCATACATGCAGCAATAAGACATGGAAAATGGAAGTTACTAACTGGATATCCAGGTAACAACTCCTTTTTGTACAGTGTATCCTATCTCCCACCCACCACAAACATAGTTTAATTTTCTTTCATGTATTTTAATTTCTTTTAGTAATTCTGCTAACTTCTTAGCTTTTTGACCACATGGGAAGATCTAAAATGAACACTTCTAAAATCCAAACTGTGTATTTTTTTCATTTTCCAAATATTTTGTCTGCAACTTAGTTTAACTGTATTGAATCCCAGTGGTGCAGTGGGGTTTTTTGCATAAATGAGACTCCCATTTAGGGGGCCCTGGACCAGAGTGACTCTGGTGCAGGGCTAGAGTTCAGGTGTGCAGCAACAGTCCCTGCCCTGGGCGTGTCAAGAGGCCTAGTGAACTCATCAATTACAGCAAAGCCCTGTGTCGTCACCCTGCTGCTCTGTGTCTCAGAACTGACCCTTGGTCTGTCCCTGCTCCCGTAGGCTGCAGTCATTGGTTCCCGCCACCGTCTTTGTTCAGTGAGTTACAGATTCCGTCGTCGGACCCATCAACAAAGAGGCTTTGGCTGTTTGATATTGTTCATGATCCTGAAGAGAAAAATGACGTGTCTGAAGAACATCCTCATGTGGTGAAGAAACTACTTTCACGGCTTCAGTATTACCACAAACGTTCAGTGCCTGTGTTCTACCCTGATGAGGATCCCAACTGTGATCCAGCAGCAACTGGGGCTTGGGGTCCTTGGACATAATGGACACATAGTGCTTTGCCTCCTGCAGAAAAACCTCTGCAGCAGGGTCTGGTATATGGACACAGAGTCCTAGTCATTTACTTTGTACTTTCTTTAATGAGCTATTGCTAATTGTGAGCTTATTCTTTGAATAATACAGTATTTCTTATTCTCGATATGTTGGGAATCTTATTTCAGTTTTTTCCCACTCTCTCATTCCCCAAAATTATATGTGAAATGTTAGTAAAATTATACCTATTTTTTTTAATATTCTTTGTCTGGAATATGCTCTTAGTGCAGAAGAGAAACATTGTCTCCTTCTTTAAAAGAAATTGAGAGGAATTGAATTCCTTGCAAGGAATCATGGCAGCATGGATATCCAAAATTAATCAGTCTTGTGCAATATACTGTATTCTGGTTTTGTGTTTGGCCAGAAGACAAATACTACTGAAAGCTATTACATATCTGTACTGACATAAAAACATTTGCCTTTAACATGTTCTTCCATCCAGAAAAGGGAAGAGTAAAAAAAAAGAAAACC
Source organism: Notiomystis cincta (assembly GCA_013398075.1). Taxonomy (NCBI): domain Eukaryota; kingdom Metazoa; phylum Chordata; class Aves; order Passeriformes; family Notiomystidae; genus Notiomystis; species Notiomystis cincta. Next base: position 3,939 of record VZRX01023175.1, on the reverse strand, counting down.
TCACAAACACAACATTCTCTATTTCTTGTTCACTCTTTATGTATCAAACCAGAGTAGAGAGTGATGATCATTTGGAGTGCAGGGCTATCAGGTAGAGGGATCTTGACTGGCTGAAGAAATGGGTAAATAAAGATTTCATGAAGTTCAAAAATTGCGGAGTCCTCCACTTGGGGTGGAATAGCTGTGTTCAGGAGTACATGCTGGGCCATGACCAGATGGAAAGCATTTCGAGGAGAAAAAATCCCTGCATCCTTCTAGACAATAATTAGGACAGGACATTTTCTCTCTAGATGAAGAAAAGCAACCACGAGTTGTTCCATATAAGCAAGAATGTAGCCAGCACTTAGGGGAACCCTTTATTCCCTTCTATCAGCACTAGAGCATAGCATCACATTTTGAGCTTCCCTGTACAGGAAAAGTATTGACCAGTTGGAGTTAGTTCAGTGGAGAGCTATGAATATGATCATGGGGAGGATAAAGAAATGGGTTAGTTTATGCTGGTGAAAAAAACAGTTGCTATCTTCAGCTACCTAATGTGAGAGCATAGAGAAGAGAAGCCAGACTCTTCTCAGAGATGCACAGAGATGAAAAGCACACCGGGAGAGTGTGGGGTTCCAATGCAATATAAGGAAAGGAAAAAAAATCACTCCATGAGTTTAATTAAATATGGGAAATGTGAGACTATGGCAGCCCTAATCCTGGGGATGTTGAGTCTTGGCTGGAGAAGATTCTGAACAATTCTGTCCCTGAAGCTGGATCAAATTCGAAGTTGACCCAGTTTGGTGGAGGGGGTGAGGAACGATCAGTGACCTCCAAAGGCCCCTTTCTGCAGGAATTACTCAACAATTCTGTGATGAACAAAACCTTACTTCTACTACCTGCCTGGTAAGTACCCTGTCTTTATTACCATAGAGGAGTCTGTTTTTATCCTGGAGTGGGCTCTGAGCCATGAAGAAACCAAGCCAAGAAACATTTTTCAGTTACTCATCAAACTGATGCAAGATAACCCGCCAGCTCTCTATTAGTGCCTCAGACCCTGAGTTCTGGTACTGCTTCTCAGTGTCCTTGGCTAAGTTCTCAGGGTGCAGAGCTCAATCTGTCATCATCTCCAGAAAGCAGGAATCTAATTGCCTTTTTCCTGGCTCCAGGATCTACTCATATAAATTGCACTAAAATTTTGCACAACAGCCCAATTTTTTCTTGGGAGACGTGTGCTAATTGTTAGCAAACAGATTAATGAAGGGAAAGGCTTGACAAAATCTGTGCATTTAAAAAAAATAGATAAAGGCTGAAAAAAAGAGGAAACAAGAAGACTGTAAATGCATATGCTTTCTGATACAGCTGATTCTCCACTACACTGTCTTAAATTTAATCTTAAATGCTTGTCTTTTCTACCTTTGATGTTTTTTCTACAAGTGGAAGTGAAAGTAAAGCTCTCCGGAATCCTGCTCAGCTTATCTTTCTCTCAAAGAGCTTCATGTTTCTCTTGCTCCTTTGTCACTTCTACTCCTTTATATGAGTATTTTTTTCTATTCTATTTCATTCATTATCTTCAGCCGTGAAGACAAGGAAAAAAGAAAAGTAGTTTTGGAGAAAGTAATTCTCATATAATAGTATGTTTTCTCTGTGGTTTAATTGGATATATTCCTCTGGAATTCTGTTTCAGACCAAGTTTCAATTTCCTTCTCCATTCATCCATCAGTGGCTGAAAGCATATGGTTGCAGCAGGATATGACCAGGCAAGCTCTTCAGATTGTTCCTCACCTTCTAAATAATTATTCAGAGCCTCAAAGACTAGTTTTGTCTTCCAAAGGTTTCACAACCTTTCCTTTGGAGCCCTTGGGCATAGTGCCCAGCCTTATAATACTTTCTAAGCTGTTGGTATTCATGCAATCATGTGTTTCCACAGCTTATCTAGACACTGGGAGAATCATCTGATTGTTACCTGCCTCCAGGTAAGTTATATTTCCATTGGTAAAACATACCTGCTGTGACACAACCTTCTACTGTACTACCGTTAGCAACTTTCATGTGAACCAATACATGTAAAATACTAAATTAAAAACATTACATGTTCTGTAGAAGTAGTCTCCAGACTGGCACCTGATCATATCTCCTTCCATTTCATCAAACACTTTTAAGCTTTTCTTTCTGTCGTGTGGCTCTTCCCTCAGTTCCTGCTCAGATTTTAGCTAACACACAGCTCACACAAAGACCTGATGTGCCTTGGGACCAGTGCTGTGAGGTCCAAGTGAGAGCAGCACACAGGCAGCCCAGAGGAAGGGTGCAGGTCATTATGAGCCACTACTTGTCTGCTGCAGCCATAATCCCTCCTAATGATTGACAGCTAATGATGATTCAGAATCCACTAATTTATGTGAACCATAAATACCAAGCTTTCAAGCTGGAGGCTGTAAATATGACATGTTGCCCAAAAACACCTCTGAAGCATATCCAACATCAGCCAGCCTGCTGAGGTTTTCATGCTCCCTGGTGGGATACATGGAAGGCCTGCACTGTGAAAGAGGAGAAAGGGTGAGCACTCTCAGCAGCAGCTCTGGAAGTATTTTGCTTATAACTTGTAAGTTGCAGCTTAGACAACTTGTGAGTTAAAAACTTTATGAATTAAGGAATGAATTAGTGAATTACCATGTTAGTCTCATTTGAATGAAGGGGATTGAGCTTTTGTTTGAAGTGTGCATTTGTTTCCTTTCCTAATGAGCTCATAAAATAATTTACAGACTATGTTGTCCTGTAAATTAGAGAGATCCAATCAGACCATGACAATCTTGGCCTCAGAGCACAGCAGCATTTCACTTTTGAAGATTCTTTATGATAAGTGAGGCTCAGGCTCTGTTATTTGCCACATATATAACCACATCAAGGGAGGGAAAATGTAAGCAACAAAACTTTTTTATAAGCTATTGCGTCACGTTGACACAGCTTGCATCTTCCTTCAGTAGCTCCAGAAAAACCTTTATTGCAGTTGCCTTTTCTAAGTCAGTTTATTTTATGCGATACAATGATATATGTTAGTTTATAACTTACTTTTTTAGTGCAACTGTAAGTTCCATATTCTAATTGTAGCATACAGTTAGTAAGATGGTTTGGAGTATGGGATTCTGAAAGAGTGTGGTGTTAAATTACCTTTTGTAACCTCTAGATTTACTAGTTCTGTATGTGTCATAATGATACATGTAGTCCTTCAGATCATCCAAAGAGCAGAAGTTCCATCAGTTCTCATTCATCCAGAATGTGTTGGTGTAGTTTGTTTGTGCACTCAAATGCAAATGGAGATGTTGACAGCCATTCTCCAGTATGTAAGGCAAGTAGACCCAAGGAATTTATGTTATCCTCACTCTTTTCTCATAGTGCATATTTATGTAGTGCCCTGTGTACACATGCAGACATGTAAGATTAGAAAGCTAACTGTTCTCAGTCAGTATCACATATAACATTTTAGTTTGTAGTAGGCATTGCAAGATGTGGTGGCCACAGTAACAAGGGACTGGACTGGGGGTGGGGGAATTTTCTGCCCTACATTCCTGTGTGTCCTTCAGCATTCAGCGCTCATATTACATGAGGAAAGATGTTGTCTTACCCACAAAAGTGGAAACTTCTGTTAATGATATTTCTAACCAGGATTTTTATGCTGATACCTAGTTTCATGGAAAAGAAAAAAACATCATTTAAGTTGTAAAAGGTTGAGTAATTAATGACATTGACTCTCATCAATGTCAGCTCTTTGGCTAAAGTTGGAAAAGAATAAAAAAATTCTAATTTTAATTTCAGAGGTAAGCAGAGCTTTTATGTGTTCTCTTCTCTCTATGTCCTGCAATATTTTAATGTCTTGCTGATATTCTAATTTATATATTTAATTTACTAGGAAGAGACTGTGACATATCATTGTCTTACACAGGTATTCAATTCACCCTCTGT
>VZRX01023174.1:4568-19459 GCA_013398075.1 Notiomystis cincta | reverse complement strand
CTCTCCGAACCTCTCCTCTCCCCCTGTAGAAGACTGTAATTTGCTGTACTGATGATTTGATGAATTTATCTAACTATTGACACAGCTGTGCAAGAGCTACTGTCCCCCTGTAAAGTCTCAAGGGCTTTACATGGAGGGTGATTACTACTGTTACTAATTACAAACATATTGAGGTTTTATATTGTAATCTGTAAGAAAACAGCTTTTATTTTTCCTTATCCATCTTAAAAACAATTATCAGTGAGTTGCAGATCAAGAGGAGGAAAGCTGTTATTTCTTTCTGCTTCACCTTGATTCCACAGATGCAAATTAAGCTATCCCTGTTTGCATCACAAACTGCCACCATGTCAGTGTGGGTATAATTTTACTGAGGAATAAGTGAAATGGAATGCTGCTTTCATGCTCTGTGTCAGGGAGGATGATGAAGACTTAGTGAAGAGGGTTCAACTTCAGCAACTGCCATGGGTTTGGATTTTGGATTTTGGAGACTTCTTTTTCCCTTTTATATTTAAATCCTCTCATCCTATGAACACTCCTGTCCTTATAAGGGTTCCACTTCACCAGGGCTGTTCTTGCATTTTCTATTGCTGATATCTAACATAAAAAAACATGTTATCATGTCAGATTTGCTTGGCAGGCACATAGACAGCTGTTTTTCAGCATCTACCCTTCCCTGCCTTCTACAAGGAAAAGCAAAAAAACACCCTGTGATTTTTCCCAGGAAAGCCCTCAAAAAACATAAATTTTGCGGTATTATATAAAAATGTACAGAGTTCCTTAGCAATGTACAAGAAAAGGGAAAAGACAAAGTGAACTAGATTCATTTGGTCCAGTGTGGGTACTCCAGGTGGAAACACTAATTTCTGCCCTTGCCTCAGTGGAAATTCAGAATGGGTACCAACTGCTCCTCAAGTTTCTTATGTCACCCCACTGTTACCCCACAGTTGTGTCTGGTTTTCACTTTGCCTTCTTGTTCAGACATGTGTTTAACTAATACACTGCAGGGCAAATGCAGGGTCTTGGTGCAAGTTCCATGCTTACTTCTGTTTGAAAATAATTTTTCTGAGTTTGTTTGTTCTTCCTTTCTGGTTTTTAAATGCTTATGTTTCAAAATACTAGTATATTAGTCTAGTTTCTACTTTATTGTAATTTTGTGTGTTTAAGGTTGCCACATGTTTAATTTTTCTTACACAACCAGGAAATGTTTCACAAATTGGTAATTCTTTACTGTCTTTTCACCCCTTTACCAATGTCCTTGAATGAAGAGAAATTACAGACATCCTCATAAAAGCAAACCAAATCCCAGGATGCTGTTATGAACTGCTGTAACTAAGTGCTCAGGAATTTTTTTAAACCACCACAGACCTTGTTGAAGCCTGTTAACAACCATTTTCATACAAGTAGATATTTCACTGCCTTCTTTCACAGCAGTATTTTTTTAGAGTTTATCTGCACACATCCACTATCCAGTGACATTCCAATAGTTCAAATGAGTGATGAGTACAAATCATGTTGTAAAAACTTTTTTCTCTCAGAATACATCGGGGAGGATTTTCGAGTATTTGGGGTTTTTTGTTTGAACTAAGATAGATGTTTAAATCTTAAAAATATGGTTTAACTGATACATGCCAAAAGCCTTTAAAATCCAGTAAAAGACAGGGAGTCATCAGGTTGCTCAGCATCAAGAAGCTCTAGAAGGTGATTTTAGTAGTTAATACCTTGAGAGACAGATCTCTGGCTCAAGGATTTCTGATTTTTGTATGAGCAGATGACAGAGATCAAGGTGTTCATTAGTGTGTGGCTGACCCAACTCTGATCTAGAAAGATTTTCTTGAGGGGATAACCCTGTTCTAGTCAAGATACTTAAGCCCTAAATTCACATAGAGAAGCACTTTATTCACAGTTTCTGATGACATGTGGGCCTATGTGTACTTCTTATATTTTACAAGAGAGACTAAACAAAAAAAAAAAATCCTGTGGCTTTCAGTGAGATAGATTATTACTCCTGAGAATATATTTAGAAGTAAATGGGATACAAAAAGTAATTTAAATGCATATTTTGTCGTTGGTCTAAAGTTCATCTGTCAGTACATATGTAGTATAAAAAACCACAACTATTTCTCCAACATGCATCTAAGCTGAAAAACAGGAGAATGAGATTACCCCAGAATATAGTCCTACTTCTGCAGAAAAGGTAGAATAACTCTCAGTGGATATCTACTCATAATTTAATCTGCACTTCTAACAACTTTACTGCACAGTTTAGACTTAGGTTTTCTGGGAGGAAAAAGGTTTGCAGATATTCCTCTAAGAGATTTTTGCTTCACAAAATTTGGGCCAGGGTCACAGAGAGTCATGCTGCTCAAAGCTGGGCTGAGGTTTGCAGGATGAATGAGCCCTGACAGAATATGGCAGGAAAAACATCCTTGTAACACAATTGCAAGTAGCTGTCTCTTAAACTTGTTTGTTGTGTGTGTAGGTATAACCAAAACCCAACAAAAGTATGCATATATCTGCTACTCCCCCAGGAGAAATATTTAATTTAGAAGTGTTTCTTGAGATGTCTGGGCCTGTCTAAATGGGAACATTTACCAGCTTAACTATACTGCTGTAATTCCCTATGGGGATGGAAGGAATAAGTGCATCCATGAAGACAGTTGTAGTTCTGGCAGTAAATTTCCCTGGGTAGACAAACCCTTCAGGTTTTGCCCATAACTTGAAAATTCAGACCTGATATTCATAAGACATAATTGATGAAGCTGCAACACAGAGACAACACAGCTGCTTAACCTTAGGGAAAAAGCAAGGAGGCCTGTTTGTTCCTTGGCAGTATATCCCAGCATACAAAGGACTACCATCACCTAATTTGGTGTTGTTTTGTGCCCTCTTCAATGCTCTGTAGAACCCTGTTTTATTTGGACTAGACATTGACTATTTGAATCAAACTCAACCGATTTGGGTCATTAGATTCAACTTCATGAAGTAGCCTGTGCTCTTCCCATGGCTGTGGTGGATGGGTCAGTTAAGTGCCAGGTTTTGCCAGAGGGAGGTTATGGAGTGTGAGAGGCATTATACTGAGATCCTGAATGTGTGCAGCCTGTCCACTGAAGCAGACCTACAAAAGCACATTCTTCCCTTAGCTAGTCAATGAGACATTACACAGAGATGCTTTGCAGACTCACAGAAATAGATCCTATCCATCTTAAGTTGCATGAATTTGCATATCCAGAGCTGCCTTCAGAGGCTTCCAAACCCATTTCTCTTTTTACCAGATCATGTAGACACATTATAATTTCTCCTCTTTTTCCTCAGATGGTGGAACAAACTCCTACCTGTGCCCAGAACACAGGGACCTGCATTGTGACCACTTACCAACCATCACCAGCACCTAGCACAGTTATTCCTCTTGTTGTTACCAATGAAAAAATAAAAAGAATTCACCAGCAGTAATGGCAAGACATGAAGCATATTTTAATTTAGCAAATGCACAAACATTGCCATAAAACATCAGTAGCTTGAGGTCTTCTTTAGAAATGAGCTGTCAGAAGGGAAGGGGGAAAAAAAAAGAGCAGTTAGTATCAAAAGGGCGTTGTCTGACCTGCTGGATTTACAGGCTTTTTTCCATAGTACATGGGGCCTATTTAGGACTGGGAGTCTTTCAACCTGATCAGTATTCTTGCCTTCAGAGAATAAATACACACTTTTTACATTGAGCTGAATATGAATGTGGCTGCAGCCAATTTTTCACCTTTTCACTCAAGTGCTTACTCCCTCTTTTCCTCCTCCATAAAATATGCAACTGAGCAGACTCCCTTGGAACTAACAGTGACAGATATAATTAATTAGCTGTATAATCTTAAATTGTTGTTCCAGTTTTTATGTTAATTTTTTGTAAGAGGAGGTTTAAATCATTAAATTGAACTCTTGGTGCTAAGGACTCTAGTGATAGACCTGATTTGGAAGCACAAATTAAACAAATTAAAATCTGTAAAATAGTTTGTTCTGATTTCAGACTGCATCTCAGCTCAGTTCAAATTTCATTTACTATTTAGTGTTTTAACCATTTTTAGTCCCAATTTAAACTGCTACAGGTAGCTTTTAGAGATTTGTGTTCTGCTGCTGAACTGTCTGTCCATAGATACCCCAAATGTTTGTGTCCCATGCTTAAATTTCTTTTTGTCTAAATCTGTATTACTGCTAACTACTTCAAACTTAAAAATACTTTAAGAGCAAGGGGTAGAGAAATTCTAATAAGGAGCAAATATGATAAAAATATATTTGTTATGATAGTGAATTTTTACAGAGAAGCTTGAAGATTGTGACAAATTTTCATTCATCACTCTTTTTTCTTGATCTGTATTTCCTTTTTCACATTTGTAGATAAATTATAAGTTAATTGACAATATGGTTTGCACATGTGGTGGTAATATGAAGTAAGTGTAGGTGCACGACTTCAAGGCTAAGTTGAGCTTCTTTTAAGGGACAATTAGAAAATAAAAGAATCTTTTCACTGGCTGTATCAGTCAATTTTCAGCATATAAAAATCAAAGTTTTGTGGTTTCCTTATGAGTTTCCTTCTGCTTTTTTCCTGGAAGAAATATCTGTTCACTGGTTCTGATGAAGTTTCCTACAGAGCTAAATGCCCAAAATAGGAAATCTCAACCCATAATAGAAGACTGCTTATTCTCTTTGAGATGCACACAACTGCCCAGCATACACCAAAATATCCAGATGTGGTAATAAAACATGTACCCTTGACAAACTGGACAAATCATCTGAAAAATAGACTGTATAAGTGCTTGAGTTTCAATCTCTTGTGTTATTGAATACTTCAGTGCACCCAGTTCAAGATGTAGGGATCATTACCACAATTATTTGGAAAATGGTAGGGTTTTGGGTTTGCATTTACTGTGTGACCCATGGAATTACTGAAGTTACATGGAGGAAGAAATGGGAGTGGTAAGTGCTTTATTATTAATCAGTCATATTATGATTCAGTCATGGGGTAAGAAATTAGAAATGCATTTCCAGATTGGTCGAAGTTCTAAAGATCTTTAAAAATTTTGTGACTAAATAATCTGTGTGTCTTTTTAATGCAGAATAATCTTATCTGAAATACATAAGTATTGATACCTGAGGCACTTCTAAACATCCTGTGCCATGGCCGATTTCTGAGTTTAGGGTAGGCTTATCTTCTAAAAACATTTACTGAACCATAACTAATTCACACTGTGGTGTACAAAGCCTAGAATAAACACAGATCAATCTCACTTAAAGGATTTATTAGACTTGCAGGTGGAGTGTCTAAAGCAGACCTTCAACTTTCTCAGATACAATCAGGTATCCACTGCTGACAATTCTAACCATCAGCAGCCTGGTTTACTCTCCTTGTTGAAAGGACAGCTTTGCCCCGATATCTAACCTAAATCAGCTTTGCTGTCCATCGTTTTCTGCTGGATATTTTCCAACTGGCACACACCCTTCATGAAGTCCTTTGCCCAAAGCCAGGTTGCACACTCTAGCTGAGGCATTTGCAGTGCTGAGCAGAGCAGAAGGATTATTTGCCACGCTTTGTGATCTGTACTCCTGCCTAAGTACGTCAGGAGGGTGTTTTGCAATAGATGACATTGCTGCAACTGGCGACTCCCTGCTGAGTTTAGTTCCTAGAACTTGTTCCTATTGAATATTGCCCTATTTTTTCAGACAATTTATCCAGTTAGTCAAGGTAATTTTGAATTCTAATCCTGTCCTCCGGCATCCAGTCTTTCTCAACTTGACATTTTCTGGAAATTTAATAAGCATGCTCTTCTTCCCATCTAGGTCATTAATGAAAATATTGAATATAACATAGCCAGGGCAAACTCTTGCAGAATTCCATTTATGCATCTGTTAGCATGAGGAATTCATGGCAGAGTAATCAGTAAAAGTTAGCAGGCAGATGCATCTAGCTGTTACAATTATCTCTTCTTCTAAGTCAGCACACTTTGACTTGAACACAAACAATTCAAATTCAAGCTGTATGGTTTAAAAATCCAAATATGATTGCATCTGTTCTCATCTAAGCAGTCTGTTTCACAAGGGACCCATTTCAAAGCTCATTATAGCTAATGAATGGCTCCTATAAATTTCAGTGGGCCATGAATCAGGTTTGTAAAAAAGGCTAAACATGATCCTTCACTGACACTAAAATAAAGTTCTGCAGAAGTCAGCATTTGGTTTTTTAAAAAATATTTTGATTAATTAAATTAACGAGTCAGCAAAACTGGTCAAAAATTGATTTTTCTCAAACTTTGTATTTTCAGCAAATGATCAAGGAATAAATTAAACACATTTCAAATGTATTATGCAAACATCTAAGGTGAATGAATAACCCACTCAAATCTATGAAAAAAAAACCTCAGCATGAGCTGATAGTGGGCTTCACTGGAACAGATCTGTGAGTTCAGAGTCAGCCTCTTCTAGCTCTCACAGAGTGGGAAATATTAAATACAGATTAGAGTTTCCTACAGTCTCTGGCAGTCAAATCATGTTGCAATTTTGTAGCTGATGGCTTATCTACATAGATTCCCAGATAGTAAACTCATTGTAGAGGACTGCTGTGATTATTCTCAAATTATGTACCAGGGAGTGCCTTCAACTGATTTCTGCCTAAACTACATTTAATTTCCTTTAAAAAATAAAAGTGGTTAAAGAGTTAACAGTAGCAAGAATTTTACTGTAGCCTTTTTGATGATTCCAGAAAATGGTTATTTTAATCCCAATGACTAGTTATCATCACAGTTAAAATTTTGCAGCCTGGAGTCTAAACTTGGGCCATTTCAGCCAAGTTTACACACAATGACACTTGAGAGACCACAACAGTCTTTATCTTTTATATTTTTGTTTTTCATGCAATTACTTCAGGTGTAATCCCTTATTCTCCTCTTTCACTAGACAGAAGGAAGTGTCCTTACAGCCTTTTTTATCCAGCCCCCAGCTGTGGATCTTCACTAAATACTCCTTATATTTCCCTGCATCATCCTTCAATCTGATTTCACCAGAGTCCTCTTCTAGTGTTATCACTAAATTACAAGCTAAGGAAAACACACAAGCTGTGTATCTTAAACAAGACAGGGGTTTTAAAAATAGCTTCATTTCAAATGAAGGTGGTGAGACCCTGGAACAGTTTGCCCAGACATATTTTGGGTGCCCCATCCCTGGAGGTGTTCAAGGCCAGGTTGGAAGCATCTTTGAGCCACCTGATCTAGTGAGATGTGCCCTTGCCAATGGCAGAGAGCTGGAACTAAATAATCTTTATTGTCCCTTGCAACACAAACCATTCCATGGTTCTGTGAATTAACACCAGAGTCTGCAACATTCAAATTCAAGTGCTCTGACCCTTACTGGAGGCAGGCATCACCACAGTTTCCCATGACTTACCTCCTGCTGTTTGGACCATCTTTACAGATTTCCAGCTGCCCTTTTCTTTCCTGCCGTGTTCCAACACCCATTTCTGCACCCAACCTTCCACACTGCCCTCCATGTGTGCACTGCTCTCTGCATTTAGTGACAAAGACCTGTTTCTTCTATTTGTGTGACCTTGCTCAAACCAGGGTAGCAGCAAGAGAGCAGTCACTGATGAGCATAGGGCAGCCCAGCAGACAATCTGGGCAGGAGACTGCCCTGCAAAAACTTGGAGTGACAAAACAAATAAACTGCAAACCAGACTGTTCTTTCAAGAGGGAAATGGGAGGGAGGATAGAATAGAGGGAAAGGAAGACTATTGAGAGACAGGCTAGAGTAACATCTTCAAACAGACAGATTGTGTTTGTTAAAGATAAGCTTATAATATTTCCCCTTTGTTTTTTTACATCAAAACTTATAATATTTCATCCTACTTTTATTTTTTTTACTGTAAGAGAGTTATCTTTCTCTGAATTTCAATTACCTTGATTGTCCTCTTCAGGATGCCTTATGTGTCAGGTCTTCTATTCATCCATCACTTTGCTATGGGAAGTGTTGCTCTTCTATGGGTGCAAACTGAGAATGTCAGAAAGCTTTTGTTGTTTGTTTGCATAATGCTGAATATTTTCCTTGTGTAACACAGTCCAGTAATCTGGTGGTCTAAATGGACATATCTGACTTGTAGTTTGAAATCTGGAAAAGCTTAAACCATGTAAGAGCTGTGAGCCTTCAGCTAGGACAGCCCCTTATGTACCCTGCACGTCGATAGTGCTGTTGTTCACCTGGGCCCTCCACCCTCTTGTCCTGCTCACTTGTTTTGACTTGTTTCAGGTGCTTTAGGAAACAAATTGTGAATATGCCTGCGGGGAAGGTCTTTTGCAAGTCCTCAAGTAGACACTTGCTGTGATAGTGTTACTTCCAAATGAGCTTTGCCAGAGAGTCTAGCCTACCATCCTGTGCAAACATACTATTTATCTTTCAGTAGACAGGACAAGTATTGACCTGAGCACACAGCACAAGACCTGCAATGCTGACTGAAGTTTTTATGCACTCTTCCCATGCTAATGATAAATCTAAATAGCAATTAGTAAAGAGACCTTTTTTGTGCCAACAAATATAGGGAGGAAAAAATAAATAGACTTCACTTGTGATTTTTAGCTAGCTGCTTCAGCATCTGTTTTTAGTGTTAGGAAGAAAATTTTGGCACTTTTCTGCGGAAAGCACTGTGAAAATGTGAAAACCTTCTCAAAATGGTTTTGCAAATAAAGCAAAGTAAACCTGTCTTCTCATAAAAATTACCAGGCTCATAACTTGGTGAGGACAGAGTTTGCCTGATTTAGATTTTGTTTTCATTACAACACAGTGTGAAACAATCCATTTCAGTGAAAAGGCATCACTGCACGATATTTTTTCAGCCAAACCATCTGAGATTTGATAGCTGCAATCCACACTAGGAAAGGAAGGCTTCCCAAGGCAACCGTGTGGAAGTGAATATTATCTCTGACAGAATGTATTACAAGTATATTTGATGATTATGCAACACACATGTGTGACTGAGACTTTTCTCCCTCACATATTTGGCTAAGAAGAGCCACTTTATGCCTGGAGGCACAACTGCAGTGCCTGCTTGTGTGCCCAGCAGCACCACCCTCATGAGAGCAGGCATGGTCAATCATCAGCACCTCTTCCTCCTGCTGGTTTAACCAAGCTTCTGACTGTTCAGATTCATTCTGAAGGTCCTAACTTCTTGTGTCGGTAGAGTTCCACAGACGGGAGATTTTATACATCTAACTGTCCTGCTGAATTTTGAAAGTACACTGGATATTCCAGTAGTTCATTTGAACTGCAGCATAATTTATGCACATCTCCACTTCTTTTCCACATAAATGTGTACTTTATGTTGCTGCCTTAAGTCTTCCAGTCTTGGAAGAAAAATCAGAGCTGCTCCTTACACAGTGGGAAGGAGTTTCTTTTCAACAGTCCTAAATCTATCCTAACTTTACATCTTTCCACAACTGCTCTAGTCCTGTGATACAGAATGTCATCACAATAGAGGTTTTATACTCCCAGCTTCCCACAGGGAGGAATGAAACTGGTCCTGGTGGCAGGATTTGCAGTATGTGAGGTGCCTTCCCATCAGATAAAAGTGAAAACTGAGGTCCTTATGTTCAGGGAAAATCACTGACTTAACTTTAGCAAGCAAAAATCATTCCAGAATTTTTCCACATGCAAAACCAGGTTGTAAGGTTGTATGTCTTAAGAAAAGTAATCTTTTCTTAAGTGACTTCAGCAACTCAGTGACTTTAGTTTGCAAGCCTATTTGTACCAGATTCTGAATTGAATGGTCTTCTGTAAATTTATTAGTTTAAAAGTCTGGGTTAAGTGTGCTACAATTCCCCCCTGAATTTCCCTTATTAGAACAATCCATCCCACAGCCTCAGTTATACAGATCAGCTTTCCCTAATGGGAAAGGTACTTGTCAAATGTAAATGCAACCTCAAGAAAACAGGCAGTCTCTAGTCATACTAGGGATATATTCTTGTATTAGTCAAAAAATGTAAAGATTATTCTGAGGTCATTAAATACTGTCTGCCACTGTCAAGACATGGAAATAAATTTGTCTGTAGTTTGAAGTGACTTCTTATGGAAATAATTCTCCTATAATCAAACCAGCAGTCTGCCTCTGTACCTCTCCTCGCAGGAACTCTTGTATCTGTTGGCTGGTTTGAGGTGCAATTAGCTTTCCTAAAAATGAAGAAAATTAGCAGCTAGGTGGTGGAGTTTATTCTTGTATCCCAGTGAAGGAGAATGCCAGCCTCATGTCTTGGTTACATGTTAGGGAATCTCTCCAGCCCGGCAGCTTTTGTTACTGCTCCCCTTTCAGAAGAAGCTTTAATCAGCATTTACATCTCTGTTGAGATACAGATCTCTTTCTTGTTTGGCACGAATACAAGAGAAAACACACATCATTTGATCTCTGGAGCCAATGCTTGGTTTTGTCAGTGTGCATTTAGCAGTTAGACAGCGCCTGGGGAAAAATGACTGAAATTCTGCTCACTTCTCAGCTTGGGCACCTCTGACTACTTGGAAGTCCTACTTTGCTGTGGCCCAGGCCAGTGGTGACTCAAAGGAAAGGGAAGCACAGTACTGTGACCTTCCTCTCATCCTTCATTAAAAGCAGTTTCCTGTACATTGTGTGGGGAGCCAAACCCTGACAGTGTACAGAGGGAATCTCAAAGTGTGTGCACAGGGAGCGAGCAGGATAAGACACCAAAGTGTCCATGCAGAGCCTGAGAGCATGCAGGGACATCCATACCTAGGCATGCAGGGACACTAAGCTGATGGCTGGGTTTGGCAGCAGCCAAGTGCCCATGTTCTATTTCCTGTTTCTGTTCTCTTCATTTGGTTTCATCTTTCTCTTTTTTTTTTTTTTTTTTGGTCCCATAAAGGGAAAAACTTTGCCTACTTTCTCTGCTGGCACTGTACTTTCTGGAAATGTAGATTATGTCTCAGAATACAGAAATAAGAACCTGGAGAAAGCCATGCCATCAGGGGAAAACCATAGTAAGATCAGCCTTGAAAGTCACCCATAACCCAGATCCTTCCTTCTCCCATGTGCTCTTCAAGCACACATTATCATGAAAGCACAGCCTGATGTGTTATTGACTCTTCAGCTCAGTCTTCAGCCAGGCAAAGCCCCAGTAAACACAGCATTTCATGAGAATGAAAATTTGTCCAACACAGACTAAACACAGATTTTATCAGCAAAGTTATTGCAGTTGGGCTAGAAATGACAGCTGACAAAAGAAAAAAACATAAGGAAGGATAGCAGGTTTAGTGAGATCATGCTGACTTCTACTAATAGGGGGTGTGTGGATAAGTTATGTGCCAAAAATGTATTTAGTTGATACAGCTATTCCCTTCTGATCTCTTCTGTGCCTGAAGAAACACAATAAATTATATTAAAGTATTTTTAAGAGAACTTTCTTGTATTAAGCCTGACTTCAGAAGTACATTTTCCTCTGCTAGCAAATGGCAAAATCCACACATGTAATTTTAAATTTATTGCAGCAGATGAAATGTGTGTTTGGCCCACAATCAGTAAGTACAATTCACCAACTATTTTACAAAAGGCTGAAATTTTTTTCATTCATATTTAGCTGTTGAATCTCTCTCTCACTCCTTGACATGAAAAAGAAGTGACAATGTGCATATTTTCTTGAGGTTTTGGGTCTTTTGTAAACTTCTGTTGATTCTCCCATGAGCATTTTGATAGCAGGTCAGCAATTGTATTATGAAACAAACAGGTCTTTCTGCCTCCAAATGACAAAATCAAAACAAAATAGATAAATACTACCAGATGAAAGGACTTGTTAATTAAGACCATTAACTATGATTTTTTTTCATGGCTTTCATCTTTTATTAAACTTATTAAGTTTTGATTGAAAGATATTGAAAGTAAGTAGTCTAATGTGTAAAATGTGTATTATCTCTAGAAGGCAACACAGCTTCTCCTATTGTCCACAATCTTTTTATGTAGCATTACTGACAACAGGAAAACATTGCCTATTGTACATTTAAGATCAAAAAATACTGCCTCAAGAGGAGGAAAATCTTTTGTTCTGCATATCTATATTTCAACTTGAATGCATATGTAATAGATTTTTTTACTCTCCCTCTCTGATATGCCATGATGCTGAATACAGTGCACCTTGGAATATTTACCTCACGATAGACTAGAGGATATGGATGTGGATACTTAGCACCTTAGAAGTCCATCATCTTTCTTACCTGACTCACACACTCAGAAAAACTTAATGTCTGCCACAGCAAGTGAAAATTAGCAGGGCCTGACATGAATGCTAGCCAGGTTGTGATTTAATGTCTATAAAACATTTTGAACTCTTATATACTGTGTTTTGTAACTGAACTCATGTTTGGGTATACAGTAGCTCTCCAGAACAGAAACAAGATCCACAGCATGACTTTGACATCAATTAAGCTCTTCTCGTTTATGAGGAGAAACAGGTCAGACTCAATTTTTGGGTGTCTATGTCATGAAGGGAGAAGGATTAGGAAGAACTAAAATCAAATATATTGCACTTACATTTTCAAGGATGTCCTTGATGAGAACAATTTTTTCAGAATTCAAGTCTTTCAGAATTCACAGAGCTTTAAAAGCTCTTTTTTTAATAAAGATATGCTGCTGCTTGCATGTCTTTTCAATTCATTCATTCATTCATTCACTCATTCATTCATTCTTCTAAAAATTCTGTGCTTGGCAAAACGGGACATAAATTTAGTCTGCAGCTGTTCCCACAGACTGTTGAGTTTAATTGGAAGTAGAAGTGATCCAGTGTCAAAGTGGGCATTAAAACAGAAGTCTGCTGGAAACCTTGGGCTTGGTGCATGAGACTGATAAACTCCCTGGCTGCTGAGCCAGGGCTGTGTCAGTGTACATGTGGGTGACACCAGTGCTCTGGAAGGAAGGGGTCCTGCTCTGCACCCCCTAAAAGAGGAGACCTGTGTTTGTCCTAACAGAAGATGGCTGTTCAGAGTGAGCAGTGTGCTGCTGCACTCAGCACAATGGAAAACTCTGTTTGGCAAGTGTTTTCTCCCTTTGGCTTTGTCCTTTCATATGTATGTGGATAAGCAAATTAAAGCCCATTCTTAGTGTGGTAATGGCTGGACTATGCAAAGCAAAGCAAACACACACAGCAGACAGTGACGCTGGCTCTTCCTGATGTTTCAGGTACCGACTTATTACCAGGTAGGGATTTCCTCCTTGGGACAACCTGTTTGCACTGCCCACATAAACTCCTCTTCGAATGTAGTACCCTCCACTGTTCAACAATTCCACTCTACAGGTTATTTATTCATCTGGAGAAACCAAAAGTCACTACTGGCAAATAATTGTGGCTTGCCTCCTTTACCCCGGTGAAAGAGATGTTCACAGGACTCACTTGGCAACTCTGAGAGGGCAGCTGAGTGAAGTGTGGTGGTAATGTTTTTGCAGTAGGCGAGATTTGCAGGGATATGCAGCATCCTCACAACAGGTTGATTGCTTTAATGGAGAAGAAAATCCTCATACCTGTTGTCAGGCATCCAGGTCTGATCTTCAAGTATGAGCATGAAAATATCTAAAAACAAAAACCACAGACAAACAACAAAAAAAAACCACACTACAAAACAAAACAATTAAAAAGTCCAAAACCTCTGAAAAGTAGAGGAGAGAAGGTGACTAAGGAGTTAAAAAATTCGAGAGTTGTGTAAGAAGGGACAACAGTGCAAAGGGGAAAACCCCTGAAGTTCTGAGTGTTAAAACTTCTTCCTCCGAGTAGTTAGAATCCGACCGCCTGCTCCTTGCAATCGGAGTACTTCCAACACCTTATTTGCAGGCTGAAGGGGTTTTCTTTGCCGGCCGCCCTTCCTTTGAGAGGACACCTTGCCCGCTGTGCCCATTCTGCTGCATTGTCCCCGTGTCGTTCCGTCCCCCCGCGCCCCGCGGCCCCGCGCCCCCAGCGCCTCCCGCGGGGCTGCCCGGTTGTCCCGTTAGCCCTCCCCTAACCGGGGGCCAAGAGGGTTGTAAGAATTTAATAACACCCTATAGACTTTGATTAAAAAAAAAAAAAAAAAAGTGCTTTCTAAAACTAAACCCGGGAGCAGCGTTAATTAATTGTGGAGCAATTTTAATTGTCAGGAACACACTTTCTGCCTTTCACACGCACAAGTCGGTGAAGAGAACGCCTGAGCTACTCTGAGAAGATAAATTTACAAAATATAGGAAAGTACTTTGGAGCATCTCCTCGGGACAGAGTTTTCTGCAACAAACACGAGGAAGAAAAGGAAAAAAAAAATAAGCCGTCTCCGACCTAGAGTTAAACGATATGAATGAGTTTAGCAACTCAGCCAAAAGCCCTTGTCACCCTGTCACCTCCCCCTCCCAGCAGCTTTCAAAGAATTCGGGGATGAAACATCTAAAATAAATCCCAAATCCTGCCCTAGCGGCTGCTTTCGCATTTCCAGCGTCTCTGCATCTGAGACAAGGGCATCGTCCTGCTGCGGCGGGGACCCCCGGCCGCCCCGTCTCCAGCCGCCCTGTGAATGCTCGGCAGAGCCTGGGGGGCTGCAGGCACCTTCTCCATCTCACTTATTTCCAGGCGATTTCACGGAGATTCATTCTCCCGTAAAGGCGTAGAGCTGCTCATCTGCCCGCAGAAACGAATTCTGGACCATTTGCTCTGCAAAAAAATAAGCTCGCCGTCCTAAGGAGTGTCGCGGTGTGTCCCTTGGGGGAAAGCAGTGCGCTTCGTCCAGGGGGAGAGAACTGGCTGCGATTTGGAGTAAAACACCCTGAGTTTGAAGGGCGCGCCGGCTCCCGGTGCGAGGACGCGTGCGATGCGGGCAGGAGAGGCCAGCCCCGCGCTTCCCTGCCGCTCCCTTCAGCA
>VZRX01023173.1:0-15194 GCA_013398075.1 Notiomystis cincta | reverse complement strand
CTATTACTATTTATTACTATTACATATAATATTCTTGGTTTGAAGATTGGTTTTGTAGATAAGATTTGTAGATAAGCATACACAAATAAAAGTCTCTTGCACCAAAGAGAGAATCCTAAAGATGGGGTTGAGCTTGACTGTGTTATTCTTTCAGACACTGGAGTCAGTATTACAGTGTTCACGGTCTGTTTCTGCAGCAACTCTTCTTAGGCCACTCCCACTGCTGCACTTGCTTACTCTTCCACTTCAGTCTTCCTCTCATCTGCTTCTAATGCTCTTTGCAAATATATTTGGTACTGTTATTTTAATGTATTCTAACCACCATCTCCTTCCCATGGCTTTTGTGAGCTATATTTGTCTTATTGTCAGCAGGAATGATAGAGAATTCCTGTTATTCATTTGAGATGTTGCCTTAAAACTGTTTACAGTGTGAGATTATGTCCCTCAAGTTGTTTGTTTTTTTCTTGTTGGTTACCCTTCACATCCATTGATATTTCATATTTCCAGAAACTATTTCCTTTTTATTTTTTCTTTTTAAATTAAAGAAACAAACAAAAACCCCTTGTGTTTGTAATCTCAATGCTCCCTCTCTATGCGGCAAAGTATATTAACATGATTCCTCCCTAGGTAATACTCCTAATTAAATGGTTATAAACATTAACTTGTTTAACCAGTATACCAAACAGTTTCTGTGTTAAACTGCATTTTATCCTACTTGTGTGAATTTATTCCCCAACTAAGGCAGACATGTTAGACACCAACTCCTGAAAGACTCTCTTTTTTTAAATCAATATAAAATGGACTGCATTCATTTTGCATTTTGAAGGACCTACACATATTAAAAAAAAACAACAACACAGAAACAAACCAACAAAACCCACTTTTATCTATATCACAAAAACAAGTACCTTTGGACATATCTACAACTAAATTAGACCAGCTCTTAATGTCTGAACCTCATAAATTATGAGGCCATTTGATTCTTCTTTTGGCAAGGCTAAGAAATGTCAGGCTTATGTGATTTGGAGCAGACATGCTCCAAAGGCTTTTTTCCCTTCATACTGAAAAAACGTAAACAAATACAGAAGAAAACAAAAACTCTGAATTTTTTTCCCCAAAAACAAAATAGTAGGTAGGTAAATCCATTATTTACATAAACCTGCATATTTCTTTATGGTTCACATACACACCTATGGAGTTGTGAAAATAAGTTTAGGTTTTTTTTTTTTTCTCAAAAACACCAGTTTTAAATTAACAGCAAAAACTTAATAGTACAGAGAATAATACTATTAGCTCCTAGAGGAGAAGAAATGCCTATGTAGTATATTTTTACCTTCAATGTCAAGCAGTAAGAATGGAATGATATGAGAGAAAACTTATGACAGAAGCTTCCTGTATTGTGTTCTCTTTCTCTCTGGAATCACTGGCATACTATTTCTGCCTGTTCACAAAACTTCAAGTACTACACATTTCCTTTCTAGCCCACAATATTCTTCTGCTCAGTTCCACAGGAAAGAGAGAGACTTTCAGCAGAAAAGCAAAAGATATTTTTAAATTCATCCAGCATGAAAAGATATTAAAGTTTGGGCAGGTTTTTTCCAAGGGGAATTAATCAAGTTTATTTCCCTCTTCCCTCTTTAAGATTCAAAATTGCTTCTTGAACCTTAAAACCACCAAACAATAACGATCCTGATTGCAGAAAGAACACCAGAATGAAGGCTGAGGTAGTGAGACAGACTTTATAAAATCTGTGTTTGAGATGCTATTGCCAGTAAGTTGGCAGAAACATCTTTGATTGTCAGAAAAATCATTTTCTTGACAGGAGAGGATAGCCACAGTGAATGTCATGCAGAAAAATCAGAGTTAATGGTCCACTATGAAAATTTTGTTTCAAAGTAGAATTAATAATGGCAGCTCAAGTGCAGATAGGGACTTGCATGCAAGATATCTTAAAAAAAACCAAAACCAAACCAAACCCAGCCTTTCAGTTGTGTATGAGAAATAAAAATTAACAGAATTCACATGTTTTCTTGCACAAGCAGTCAAGTGAGTGAAATCCTAATACAGTCAATAAAGTTTGGAAATGCTGAGGATGTAAACAGATAACAAAAAATTTGAAGCTGCATTCACCCAAGAGACAAGTATAGAGATAGCCAGTTTGCATTTTGATTCTAGGCCAAATTCTAAAATAAAATGCAATTAACAGAGTTTCTTTAGCAGCTACAGGTTCACTGTCTTGTGTATGACATGTATCCCTATCACTGCTAAATCAGAAAAAGCATGATGAGTACACACAAAGACTAAAAGTAGAACTGAATAAGGATTAACTGGAAATTTAATGGGGCTTAGGTAGATTTCCATTGCTAAAGCAAGGTGATATGTATTGCCCACTACCTACCCTCAAAATTCAGCCTACATATCCAAAAGTCTTTCCCAGTGGCATTTTTTAAAGGAAAAACGTCTCTTTGGTTGAGATTTGGACTGAACACACAGAGTTTCACTTAAATTTTATTCCTGAACAGAA
Organism: Notiomystis cincta; assembly: GCA_013398075.1. NCBI lineage: Eukaryota > Metazoa > Chordata > Aves > Passeriformes > Notiomystidae > Notiomystis > Notiomystis cincta. The sequence goes on along the minus strand of VZRX01023173.1, from coordinate 12,670 downwards.
AACAATACTCCAGTCTTCAAATACTAGCTGAGGCAAAAGTCTTATTGGGCTTTCTAGTGGAAAAGGTCTAAAAGATTTAAAGAACATAAGCTAATCGTGTTAAACTGAAGGCAAGGAGAGCAATTAGAGACTTTGCTTCGTGGAAGGAAAATTTTACTCTGAGTCTTTGTGCCACTAAATCCAAAACCAAGCTTTGTGTTGGCACTTTACACTAAGCTGATTTTCATCTAAACAAGCATGTGCAGAGAAGCAGAATAAAGGCAGTAAAGAGCTGCTCGGTGACATGAACATATTTCCTAGCAAGTTCAGGCTCCTGCAACCTTACAGGCCCTCAAAACCTTTTCTTTTTTTTTACAAAGAAATCTCAAGTGAGTTTAAAGTGATTAATTTTTTAAGAGATATGAATTTATTTAAATTGTGGTAAGCATTTTAAAAGCTATGAATTCATTTAAATTGTATGTGCATCTTTTATCTAGGCCAGCATCTCTCATTTCAAGTTTTCACTGTGGTTTATATTTCCTGTACTTATAAATGAGCTCTATTCTGAAGTTTGCATAGTACATTATGTACTTGATGGATCAAGTTCACACTAAAGTCAATGAGTTTGACTCAAGGGAAAGTGCTGAGCATATTTCCAGCAGGAACTACGATGAAGATTGTTGTGATGACATAGTTCCAATTCTCTGAGAGCTATTATAAAGATAACCTATATTTCAGACAAATTGAACTTTGAAAATACCAATTCTTAAAAAAATAAGTCCTCAGTAAATCAGTGTCATAAGTGATCAACACAAAAGCAGAAACCTAGAGGGGTTTCAATAGAAAACTGGAGCAGAAAAGGCAAGGTTTGAAGCAGAGAGAGAAGCAAAGTACTGAAGAAGACAAAAGAAGCTCTGTTCCAAACACATATGGGAGAATGTGAGCTTGTGGTTGAACTTCTGCATTGATTACCACGTACTTCCTTAATCTTCACAGGTTCTGAATGACAAATTACTTCTTTCCCATAAACACACATTATAATTGCAAAACTGAAGCCCATGAATGGAGGCTGTTTTATAAGTCTTTTTCACTACAGAAGAAAAATTAGTTACAAAATTAAGTATTTGCATAATTGAATTTACAAAATATCTCAGGCAGAATGAGACCTTCAGACAAAATTTATTAGAGAAGTCCTCCCATTGAATCACAAGAGGCAGAAAGGATCTCTTTGCTTTCTAAGTCCTTTTTCATAGAGGAGCCTGAGTGTATCTGGATCCAATCAGTCCCAGACTTCATGAATGGTTTATGTTTAAAGGATTATATAGGTGCAATTGAATAAGTTTTATCAGTTTGTCTGGAAGATTAAAAATGGAAAAACCAGATATAGATATAGATGGAGATATATTTATATATATATGATTTATTATAGTAAGAGTTAGACAAAAATATGTTAATCAGAATTACTACACAATATAGGAGCTATAGCAACTATTACAGTATAAAGTGCACTATAAATCAAAATTGAACTAATTATATTAAATCCATTGTATTAAAACTCTACTATTAAGTAGAGATGGATGTTATTCACCCAGACCAACATTCATGTTTTTTGCTCTGCCTCAAGGAATAACCTTGAGGGGAGTCTCCACTCAGGGAGGTACTCTCCACCTATAAATTTCAAGAAGAGGTATATTAGAAGATCCTGGTTTTAAAGTCTGGGACTGGTCTTCATAAAATAATTGACTGTCATAAGTCTCCTGGCCAGCTGCATCACCTCAGCAGCTTTAGATAAGTTATCTGTAATATCACTTGTTTTTTTCTTTATTCGATATTTTACCAGTCTACTTTATCTTCATCTTGCTAGCAGGAGGTTTACCTTTGGGATTGATGAGTCAGACAAGTTTTAGCATTATTCAACAGCAAAAGCAGAATTATACCCCCTTCTTCATTTACCATGCATAGCTTTGCAAATAGGGCATTGTTTGAGTTGTTTTACCACATTCCATGCAGAGCATCCTGCCACAGAAAATATTGTGAGGAACCATAAACATCATTGTCATATGCACCTTATTGACTAGGTGGTGAGAGAGATGTTAAGAACCTGTTAAATCCACTAAATCCCAGAAGAATAAATTTTTAATCTCTGTCACTCTCTGTCACAACATTCTGTTTGTATTACCTTGGGTGGATATGACTGAATGATTTATCTTTTTTCTTCTATTTCTGAATCTTTGATATCCTCTCTAAAGCTCCTCAGAATGTAGGCATAGGAAGAGCTAGCTAGTATTGCTACCATGTCTTGAGTTCTGCTTCATGAAACAGTATTAATATGAAAGGAGCATTGGGAATGACGTATCTCTGTGTTATTCTAAAATGCAAATTGCTGCATCACTTTTTTATGTGTTGCTTACTTCATTGCCCTTCCTTTCAAATCCTTGTTTTCCTTTAGGTCATTTTGGACTGGGGAATGGGACCTGGTTGTGGTTGGTTTTTCTGTTGGGTTTTTTTGTGTTCTTTTAATGCTTTATTNACTTCAAGTACTACACATTTCCTTTCTAGCCCACAATATTCTTCTGCTCAGTTCCACAGGAAAGAGAGAGACTTTCAGCAGAAAAGCAAAAGATATTTTTAAATTCATCCAGCATGAAAAGATATTAAAGTTTGGGCAGGTTTTTTCCAAGGGGAATTAATCAAGTTTATTTCCCTCTTCCCTCTTTAAGATTCAAAATTGCTTCTTGAACCTTAAAACCACCAAACAATAACGATCCTGATTGCAGAAAGAACACCAGAATGAAGGCTGAGGTAGTGAGACAGACTTTATAAAATCTGTGTTTGAGATGCTATTGCCAGTAAGTTGGCAGAAACATCTTTGATTGTCAGAAAAATCATTTTCTTGACAGGAGAGGATAGCCACAGTGAATGTCATGCAGAAAAATCAGAGTTAATGGTCCACTATGAAAATTTTGTTTCAAAGTAGAATTAATAATGGCAGCTCAAGTGCAGATAGGGACTTGCATGCAAGATATCTTAAAAAAAACCAAAACCAAACCAAACCCAGCCTTTCAGTTGTGTATGAGAAATAAAAATTAACAGAATTCACATGTTTTCTTGCACAAGCAGTCAAGTGAGTGAAATCCTAATACAGTCAATAAAGTTTGGAAATGCTGAGGATGTAAACAGATAACAAAAAATTTGAAGCTGCATTCACCCAAGAGACAAGTATAGAGATAGCCAGTTTGCATTTTGATTCTAGGCCAAATTCTAAAATAAAATGCAATTAACAGAGTTTCTTTAGCAGCTACAGGTTCACTGTCTTGTGTATGACATGTATCCCTATCACTGCTAAATCAGAAAAAGCATGATGAGTACACACAAAGACTAAAAGTAGAACTGAATAAGGATTAACTGGAAATTTAATGGGGCTTAGGTAGATTTCCATTGCTAAAGCAAGGTGATATGTATTGCCCACTACCTACCCTCAAAATTCAGCCTACATATCCAAAAGTCTTTCCCAGTGGCATTTTTTAAAGGAAAAACGTCTCTTTGGTTGAGATTTGGACTGAACACACAGAGTTTCACTTAAATTTTATTCCTGAACAGAAAACAATACTCCAGTCTTCAAATACTAGCTGAGGCAAAAGTCTTATTGGGCTTTCTAGTGGAAAAGGTCTAAAAGATTTAAAGAACATAAGCTAATCGTGTTAAACTGAAGGCAAGGAGAGCAATTAGAGACTTTGCTTCGTGGAAGGAAAATTTTACTCTGAGTCTTTGTGCCACTAAATCCAAAACCAAGCTTTGTGTTGGCACTTTACACTAAGCTGATTTTCATCTAAACAAGCATGTGCAGAGAAGCAGAATAAAGGCAGTAAAGAGCTGCTCGGTGACATGAACATATTTCCTAGCAAGTTCAGGCTCCTGCAACCTTACAGGCCCTCAAAACCTTTTCTTTTTTTTTACAAAGAAATCTCAAGTGAGTTTAAAGTGATTAATTTTTTAAGAGATATGAATTTATTTAAATTGTGGTAAGCATTTTAAAAGCTATGAATTCATTTAAATTGTATGTGCATCTTTTATCTAGGCCAGCATCTCTCATTTCAAGTTTTCACTGTGGTTTATATTTCCTGTACTTATAAATGAGCTCTATTCTGAAGTTTGCATAGTACATTATGTACTTGATGGATCAAGTTCACACTAAAGTCAATGAGTTTGACTCAAGGGAAAGTGCTGAGCATATTTCCAGCAGGAACTACGATGAAGATTGTTGTGATGACATAGTTCCAATTCTCTGAGAGCTATTATAAAGATAACCTATATTTCAGACAAATTGAACTTTGAAAATACCAATTCTTAAAAAAATAAGTCCTCAGTAAATCAGTGTCATAAGTGATCAACACAAAAGCAGAAACCTAGAGGGGTTTCAATAGAAAACTGGAGCAGAAAAGGCAAGGTTTGAAGCAGAGAGAGAAGCAAAGTACTGAAGAAGACAAAAGAAGCTCTGTTCCAAACACATATGGGAGAATGTGAGCTTGTGGTTGAACTTCTGCATTGATTACCACGTACTTCCTTAATCTTCACAGGTTCTGAATGACAAATTACTTCTTTCCCATAAACACACATTATAATTGCAAAACTGAAGCCCATGAATGGAGGCTGTTTTATAAGTCTTTTTCACTACAGAAGAAAAATTAGTTACAAAATTAAGTATTTGCATAATTGAATTTACAAAATATCTCAGGCAGAATGAGACCTTCAGACAAAATTTATTAGAGAAGTCCTCCCATTGAATCACAAGAGGCAGAAAGGATCTCTTTGCTTTCTAAGTCCTTTTTCATAGAGGAGCCTGAGTGTATCTGGATCCAATCAGTCCCAGACTTCATGAATGGTTTATGTTTAAAGGNACCTTGAGGGGAGTCTCCACTCAGGGAGGTACTCTCCACCTATAAATTTCAAGAAGAGGTATATTAGAAGATCCTGGTTTTAAAGTCTGGGACTGGTCTTCATAAAATAATTGACTGTCATAAGTCTCCTGGCCAGCTGCATCACCTCAGCAGCTTTAGATAAGTTATCTGTAATATCACTTGTTTTTTTCTTTATTCGATATTTTACCAGTCTACTTTATCTTCATCTTGCTAGCAGGAGGTTTACCTTTGGGATTGATGAGTCAGACAAGTTTTAGCATTATTCAACAGCAAAAGCAGAATTATACCCCCTTCTTCATTTACCATGCATAGCTTTGCAAATAGGGCATTGTTTGAGTNTTTAAAGGATTATATAGGTGCAATTGAATAAGTTTTATCAGTTTGTCTGGAAGATTAAAAATGGAAAAACCAGATATAGATATAGATGGANCAGGAGGTTTACCTTTGGGATTGATGAGTCAGACAAGTTTTAGCATTATTCAACAGCAAAAGCAGAATTATACCCCCTTCTTCATTTACCATGCATAGCTTTGCAAATAGGGCATTGTTTGAGTTGTTTTACCACATTCCATGCAGAGCATCCTGCCACAGAAAATATTGTGAGGAACCATAAACATCATTGTCATATGCACCTTATTGACTAGGTGGTGAGAGAGATGTTAAGAACCTGTTAAATCCACTAAATCCCAGAAGAATAAATTTTTAATCTCTGTCACTCTCTGTCACAACATTCTGTTTGTATTACCTTGGGTGGATATGACTGAATGATTTATCTTTTTTCTTCTATTTCTGAATCTTTGATATCCTCTCTAAAGCTCCTCAGAATGTAGGCATAGGAAGAGCTAGCTAGTATTGCTACCATGTCTTGAGTTCTGCTTCATGAAACAGTATTAATATGAAAGGAGCATTGGGAATGACGTATCTCTGTGTTATTCTAAAATGCAAATTGCTGCATCACTTTTTTATGTGTTGCTTACTTCATTGCCCTTCCTTTCAAATCCTTGTTTTCCTTTAGGTCATTTTGGACTGGGGAATGGGACCTGGTTGTGGTTGGTTTTTCTGTTGGGTTTTTTTGTGTTCTTTTAATGCTTTATTTCATTACTGACATTTTCTCTATTTTTCTCTTCATGGCTTAATCTGTTTAAGAGCCTAAGAAATTTTATAAAGATGAAGATTGGAGGGGTTTTGTCTTTTTAATCCTAAACCTGAGACATTTGCACCTGAATAGCCAATCTTAAAGTGGTGAGGTGTTAGATGACATAATACTGAAGACACAATACAGTGTAGTTGGGCTGAAGCATCATGAGGGACAGTGAATCAAAGCAAACATGTAAGCATGCAAGAAAGATACAATTTTCTGTTACAGTACTGTAGAGCCCAAAATGCAGCATGGAAGAACAATCACGTTTCTTGCCTGCCACAAAATTCAAAAGGAGGAAGGAAACGTGACTGTACTTCCTCTGCCCGTTGTAAGAAAAACTGCTCCAGAAGACAGCATGCAATTTCTTTCTGCTAGTTGGCACCACACAATCCTAGGAAACTAGAGAAAAATCTTGCACAGTTTCTGTGGTATTGCAAAACTCAAATTTTCCAGCATCCATATGGTCTTGTTGTATGAGATTAGTAGAACCTTCATTTTGAAAACCTTAAGAAAACCATTGATTTTCCTGGGAGCTATATATATATATATCTTCTACTCTCTGCTCACACTCTCACAAGGCCTTTTTTTCACTTTTAATTTCACTTGAAGAGTTGGAGTCCCTTATCCCATTTGGTTTTCTGTCTCAAGCTTTGCTAGAGCAAGGTGTAGGTCCTTGAATAGACTTCCATTAATCATCAGTTGATTTCTCACCTCTTGCCTTTTAGAGAATTACAAAAAAAATATTTTTTTCATTCCTTCTATGCTGCTCTTTACCACAACACTTGAACTGCTCATTCCCTCGGTTGGGTTTACACTCTTCCTGTAATTTTTTCCCCTTGTTGGAATACATAATTTCTGATACTTTAAATTATTTTACTGGAAGAAATTCCAGACATTTCTAATATTCAAGTCTCTAAACTCTTCAATACAATTGACTTTACTAATGATTCCTTTATTCATCAAAGTTTGTGCTATTTTAAAAAACAGAATCTTAGTTCCTTCATTTCTTCTCCTATAGTAAAATTTGACCTCACAGCTGAATATGCCCTGTTCTCTTTTCTCTGTTTCTTATGCTTTATACCAACTTTTTGCTTTATGTCCTTGAGTTTCTTAAAGTTTTATTTTCTTCATGAATGACAGTAGTGTAAAGTGAGAAAAGAGGTCAGTTGTCCTTTGAAAAGTTTTCAAGGAGAGCACAGGGGAGTTCTATTTTAAGGGTTCTTTTTCAGGTACCTATAAAGACAGAAATCCTTTGACTAAAGATATACAAAAAGTCAGATTTTTTTTTTTTTCTGTTGTAATGTGCTAGGGATTCTTAATTTTTTTTCTGTTCACATATATTTTCAAAGCTTAGTTTGTGTGCCAGTCCCTTTGATATGGCACATCATGCATGGTACTAAGCGTGCACCTGTGGGAGAAGCTCTAGAGTGAAGATGCTCAATCACACACCCTAATCCTGCAATCATGTGCTATTCCATTACTAATTTAGAGATTTAATTGTAGTTTTCACTGAGAAACATTTCAGGTTTTAAACATATAATATTGATGGCTGGGGTTGCATCTCTAAAGGAGCAATTTGTCTTGCTAAAAGAAAAATTAATTATTGTCCACAAACTTAACCAAATACTTTCATTCATTACCTTCTGATGTTTTCTAAAGGTGTAATTCTGAGCTCTTTTAGCAAGCCAAGCTTCTCAGAAGCAAGTTTGTTTCTTCTCTGGCTAATTATCTCTGTTTTCTATAATTAGATGAGTAATTGGCTGTACTTTCTTGGGTAATGTCATTTACCAGACATTATTGTAACCTGGAAAACTAAATTGAAAAAAAAAAAAAAATAAAAAAAATCTAAATCAAAAAGAACTCTGTTAATTCATCTGAACATATTTGGAGCTTACCAAAAACTCGAGTAAAATTTGAGTATGCTCTTGTGCTGATGAGTTCTAAAGGCATAGGAATGTCTTAGCTGAAAAGGTAGTTATTTTGTTTCTAAATATATATATCATAAATTGTGTAGCTCCTGAAGGAACTGTTGTTTTCTCAGTTGTAGCCTTTGTATTTAGACTAAAGCTAAATGGGGCTGAATTTACCACTCTTGGGATGAAAGCTCCTCTTTATTTCTTGAATATATTATCACATAAATAATTTAAAACTATCTTGTTTGAATCTAAGCATACAGTAGGAGTCCAGTTATGCTCAGAGTCATTGGCAGCCCTTTTTCAAAATAGTCCAAAACTGCCACCTTCTGGCTATTTTCATTTCTTTCTACATGAGCCAAAAGCAGAGCTGCATGTATTTGGCTTGGTTATAACTTGGAACTCTGATTTTTTCCAGTGCAAATAGTATAGAGAACAAAATGCATAAGAGTAAAGTGTCCTTACTGCTTTACTGATAGACAAAAAAAAAATTGTATCAGTCTATCAGTAGACCACACAGGAGCTGGACTCTCCTTGGCCTTCTTCTGGATACAGCCTATTATGACAGGCTCTGAATCAATTTTTATTTTATGGCACATACTCTTGCTTGCATTACACATATGGCTAGCAGCCATATCTTTCTGTCTGCTTTTGGTGAGGTGTTTCTCTCTATCTATCTCAATCTATCTCTCCTTAGTTATGCTGAGTTCTGTTCTTTTAGGGCCTTCTATTCAAGTCTTAAATGACTGAATATACTGTACTTTCCTCACAGCGATACCAGAGCAGATGAGTGAAGAAAAGAGAGTATTTTCTTTCAAAGATGTTCAGCATTGTCAGAATTTTTCTAATGGGTAACCACGAGGAATTGTTGGTTTTATTTGGTTTTGTTTTTTTTTCTCTTCCCAGGACAGATAAATTTTGACTCTTAGCAGCAGTAGAATCTTATGGCTTACTGTTGGGATGACAAAATGAAAAAAAAAAAAAAAGAATTAGTCATTGTCTTTCTTCTGGAGGGCAAGAAACAATGCCATATCAATCTGATTAATGAAGGTACCCCACAGTAAAACAGATGTTCACTCCCTACCCACAAATACATATTGAAGGTGTTTGGGCAAGTCAGAGATGTTTCTATGCAGAGACTTTCCCAGAGTAATATATCTAATTAATTTAAGGGATCTTTCTTTGTATTTAGCAAGGCTGTCATTGTATTTCCATATTTCCACATCTGCTTGCAGTTAATAAATTTAATATCTGAAGCTGCCTAACAAGCATAGTACTTAAAAAATAAGTACAAGCTACATGATAATAACCCCTTTTTACAATATGCAATATTGTGCTGAATTGCACAGAGGTTCCTCCTCAAGGTGAAAGAGCAAATAAAGAGCCACACTGTGTCACACTTAGAGCTCATGTCCAGCATATTAGACAAAATTCCAGTGGGAAAAAAGTATTTTCTTATATTTTTCAGAAACTGGCAGTCTTTTCAGAAAGCTTCAAAATTTGCTTTAGGGCTTACATCTTGTAGACAAGAAAGTTAGAAATGTATTCAAGTTTCTTCTGTCTTCTCCATTTAGCAAGGTCTCCCATGCAGACAGCTAGTTTCTTCATTCATAGCAGCATAATTCCTCTGGCAGAAAAGTGCAAAACAAAAAGCAACCAAACAAAATAATAATTAAATAATTAATTAAATAAAACCCACCAAAAAACCCTCACAAGTGTTTAATTTTCTACCGAAAAACCAGAATGCAATAGTACTTTTCTATCTCCTCTTAAAAATTGGGTGTTAGAACGTGTATATTTACAGAATGAAATATCTTATTTATTTTCCTTATTTATGAATTTGTTTTGGTTTTGGTTTTGGTTTTGAGACAGGGATCAATCTGAAATTCAAAATATTTTATTTAAGTCAGCAAAAGATAGAGGAACTACTCTGCGATGACAAACCACAAAGATCCACAATCAGTTCCTGCTATTTGAATTTTCTGTCAAGAAAAAGGAAAGAATAACCTACTGCTGATGACTGGTCATCTGTAAATACACATAGAAACAATCAATAAAACTCTAAAAATATTTCTTGCAAATTTATGTTTTCTTTAGCAGTATGCTCACTACAAAAAACTTTTAGGGAAACTAATTCTCATAAATTGAATATCTTGTCTGTGAAAATGCAAGTCAAATTTCACAAAATGAATATATATTCTTTCAGTTATTGAGGGTTGGTAAGTACTATGTCAAGTAAAAACTGTTGCACAGCTTCTATAAAAATATGAAGCAGTACAGCAGCAAGTACAAAAAGGTATACAATGCTTCCATCGTTGTTCTTTCAGGTGATTGAGGCTTGTCTACTTCCAGTCCTCCCATTTTTGTTTCAAATGACCTACCTTTAAGTTCCAGTTTACAGATGAAGTTTGAGTTTATATGGTTTCTCAGTGTTTCTGTGCAACAACAAACCATTTTCAGACAAGGTCTATTTGCTTCCTGCATGATATGTAAGTAGGTCATGTGTTTTCATCATCTTTAGAATATTATAATGTTACAAAAACCCAAACAAACAAATGAAACAAACAAACAAATGAGAACAACCCCCCTCAAAAAAACACTAGAAAAGTGGAACAGTTCACCATAATTAGGTCAGATAAATAATAACTTGTATATCACCAATATTAGAATTAAATTAAGGACAACATATTCTATGAAAAAGCTTGATAAACTGATTTCTCTAGCAGGAGCTTGGTAAGATTAGACACTACATCAAAATGAATTGGTTCAGATTAGGATCAGAAGGATCACACTGCAGCAAAGATCAGAGCTGACTCAGATCACAGTTTGACATCAGTTCTGCAGCTAACTCATGACTGAAGCAAATAAAGTAGCATAGTAGTTAAAAAACAGCAGACAATTACCACATGATTGGATTATATGAGGTTTCTGCCCAGTTAATCTAAGTCTAACATTTTGCAGTTTTGTGATTTGTAGGGTTGGGTGTAACGCAAAATTTTTAGTTAAGAGCTCGATGAGGAGGACACAGAGCAGATCTGCTCAGACAACTTTAGCTCAACATTCTATGGAGATGCATTGCCAGCAAGGTCAGAATTTAATATCGGAATATCATTTGAATTCACCAAAACTATCAGTTATTTTCAGTAAGTTCACCTAAATTTTGTCAAAACCCAAGTCTTCATCAAGACTGAAAGGTACTATTTAAACTTTTACAGGCCTGATTTTTCCAGTATCCAGTTGAAAATTATTTTGTATTTCATAAAATCAAAATTAAGACAAAACTGAATAAAATGAGGATACAATGTTTTGAGTAAGAGGAAAACAACAATAAAGAAAATCAAACAAAAATCCCTCCATCAAAACCATGGAAACTCTCAATTTTCCATAGGAAGCATGAATATTTATTGAGTTTTATTCTTCTCAGAAACTGTATAATTTTTAAAAAGCCAGTTATTTTGATATTGCCCATCCCAGAGTTTAGCAAAATACATACAGAGATATTTCTCAAAACCCTACTTTTAGAATTTTAAGTAATCCTTTAAGATTTTCTTAAATGTATCTGCAAAGCACTATTGTTGTACTTTAACCCTTCTTCTAGAAAGGAAAAACACTTATTCAAATTAAATGCTAATCACCACTAGAGAAGTTACTTTCCACACATCGTGCTGAAAATTGTTTTTCCGGCTAAACCAGCCTCAGCCTGAGTCCTACAGCCTCACCTTGTGGTGTGAAGAATTCCACCCCACTGCCTTGGGGATCTCCCCTGAAGTACTGACAGTTCAGATATACATTTTCCTTCCACTGGGGCCCCAAAACAGGACACTGGAAGGGTATCCTGTTGTGGTCTGGTGGGTGCCAAGGAAAGGGCACGGTTCCCGCTCCCTGGCTCTCAGGTCTGTGTTCTGTTCACACCACCCCAGGCTCCTCATTACTGCCCTGGTGTGTGACTTCAGGGGAGCTCCCCAAGGTAGTGGCATTAAGGAAACTTCCCTGCCTGGCCACCCAGCACAGCTCTGTCAGTCTGTCTCACACCACCTGAGCTGGGACTGTGCCCCCTCACAGCTGCACCCTACACCTCGCACGGTCAGAACACGTTTCCACACCAGCTCAACCCCAGGTGCCACAGAGCAGAGTCTCAGGTGTCTAGACCCTTCAAATAGTGTAATCATGATCCAGTAACTAAATAATAAAATAACAGCTCAAGTTGGTGCCTCCGAGGAGGCACCTTGAACAAAGGAAGCCCAGGGCTTTTATACCCTCACAGAATCACAGAATTAACTAGGTTGGAAAAGAGCTTTGAGATCATCAAGTCCAACCTATGACCAAACACTACCTTATCAACTAAACTATGGCACTGAGTGCCACATCCAGTCTTAAACATCTCCAGGGACAATGACTCCCTCACCTCCCTGGGCAGACCATTCCAGTGCCCAATCACACCTTCAGAGAAGAATTTTTCCTAAACTGTCCAACCTAAATGTTCCCTGGTGCAGCTTAAGACTGTGTCCTCTCATTCTGTCAAGTGGTTCCCTGGGAGAAGAGACTGACCCCCACCTAGCCACAGCCTCCTTTCAGGGAATTTTAGAGGATGATAAGGTCACCCCTGAGAATCCTTTTTCCCAGGTTCAACATCCCCAGCTTCCTCAGCTGTTCTTCATAGGGTTTATGTTCTAGACCCCTCAGCATCCTTGTTGTCCTTCTCTGGATGCATTTGAGCA
>VZRX01023171.1:0-23358 GCA_013398075.1 Notiomystis cincta | reverse complement strand
CTGTCCAAACCGGGACACTCAGTAGTAGAATTTCCTATGCTTTTAGACATATAGTCCCTTGCAAACTAAAACACATGACAGTTGAGTCACTGGTTTACCAAATTTGATGGAGACTTAGTAATTATCCACTTGTATTGGCTTAAGCAAGAAGTATTGATATAGAGGGTCTATTTTCACAGTATGGTCTGTAGTTTTTGTATTGAAAAATGAATTCTAGTGGGAGCATTGAAAATTATTGTGGGGATTATGACAACTCTTTCAAATACATAAAACATTTTTTATGCTTTTGTTTTCCTCATTCTTTTCCTAATATCTGTGTAATGAAATGAGGTTAAATTCTAAAATTTGGCTGATTTGATGGTAGGGTAATTCAATTGACTGGAATTATTTTTGAGTTGCACTGATGCCAAAAAGTAAGCCCACCTCACAATTAGAAGAGAAAGCTTATATCTGAAAATTCTCATGTAAAGTGGCAAAGTGATACATTTTCCTTCCAGATTAGAGAGCATTGCAAGGTGGAAACAGTCCCATATCTATGTGGCAGTAACTTGTACTTCCTGTTGTTTTACTCTACTGTTATCAATCGGAAATTTTAGTTTTGTTCTGGAATGTGTCACTATTTCACTGTAATATTTTTTAGCTTACCACAAGCGAAAGTAGCTTAGAAGTTTTTGTGGTGGTTTTCTTTTTTTTTCCTGCTTGTGTGTGAATGAGATTTCATTGTTTTTTCCTCAGTTGTATGCTTTGTCTTTTTTTTTTTTTTGAGAAAAATTATACCCTCTTTTTTTTTTTCTACCATTTTTTTCATCTCAGATAATGTATGAGTTTTTTTTTTGGTAGTGAACTTTCAGCTAGGAAAAGAACAGAAAAAAAACACTTCAACAATTCCTTTAGCAAAAGATTTCCTTATCTCCCTCAGTTCACTTCTGCCTGTTCTGAGTCACTGAACTCAAGAAATGAAAAGATCTCTTTTTTTCTCACATGAAATTTCCTCAGACTCAGAGGTTTGAGTGTTTCTATATCACTAGCAGCTTCTATGTAAACATTTCCAAACTTGTCTCCCAGTTCCTTCCCTCTCACCTAGACACAGAACTGTATAGACTTCGTCAGCTGGACAAGACAAACCCAGTGCCTTCAGCCACTCCTCAGGGGACATGTCTGCCAGCCCTTCCCCAGCTTAGTGCCCTCCTCATGACACATTCACCTACCCCAATGCTCTTTTTAAATTATGGGGCCCAGAACTATAAACAATATCCACAAAGGATCCTCTGAGGGACTTTCCAAACTCTATCTAGAAACTGTTGGTGTTTCAGCACAATTGTGCTCTTCAAAGTATACAATATTAGTAGGGCCTGCAGCAATCAGACAAGGAGAAATGTTTTCAAACTGAAGCTTCTAGATACAGACTGGACATAAGGAGGAAATTTTTTATGATGAGGGTGGTGAAACACTGAAAGTGTTGCCCAGAGAGATGGCCCCAACCCTGGAAACTTTTAAAGGCCTTTGTTGAGGGTTAAGTGGTTTCCTTTTGTTAGAGAATTTTGTCCCATAAATTCCTAGGAAATGGTAATGATGATACTTAAGGAGAACAAAAGAAGTGGCCAAGCCCAGAGAAGATAGCATCTGGCTGCACCTCTCTGTCTGAGGGTTTCTCAGAGAGGGACAGCGACCAGGAGAACTGGGCTGATAAAAGAAAGGCCAGGAGCAGCTGCAGCCTCTTTTGATTTTGGANCAAGCCGCCATTGGCGTCTGCTCCCTGAGCTGCCCCACAGCGCCCCCTGCAGCCGCGGGGGAACCATCGCACCTGCCCTGCCCAGCGGAGCCACAGCGCCCCTGCCGGCCGGGACCGGAACTGCACCGAGGGGGAAAGTGCCCACAGCCGAGAGAAGGCTGTCAGTGGGATTGTGGTTCTGTTTGGTGTTACTGTCACAGTTGTTGTTTGTTTGCCTTATATACATACTAGTAAAGAACTGTTATTCCTATTCTCTTATCTTTGCCTAAGAGCCCTTTAATTTCAAAATACTAATAATTTGGAGGGAAGGGGTTTACGTTCTCCATCCCAAGGGAGGCTCCTGCCTTTCTTGGCAGACACCTGTCTCTCCAACTGCAACAGCTTTTAAAGTTCTTTCTAGTCCAAACTATTCTGTGATTCTATAATAATTCATGTTGTAACCCTAATTTATGCTTCAATCAGGTACTTAAAAGGGAATGTGTGAAGAAATAAGTGATTGATTCAAAACAAGCTTAGTTCTTCTTGAAATTGCAGCTTAATAAAAAAATAGATATTGAGCATGTATCTTCCCTCCAGAACTGGTCTACTATTAAGGAAAGGGATGTTTCCAACACTTGGATGTATGCTGGGTTTTTAGCATTGCCATAATACAAAAAAAAAGTATATTAGCTAGAAATTAGCAGGGCTGGATCTGTCAAACTTAGTGAGATCAATATACAACAAATAACATGTATTCTAGTTTCTCTAGGTTAATGTCTAGAAATCCACTTTGTCCATATTTTTTACCATTTGCCTGCAAAACAGACAAACAATCACTCTTTTACTCCTCTTTCTTTTTGGCAATTGAGGCAAATAAAATCGGTGCTTATAACTTCTTTTCCTCAAAGTAGGTTTGCTATTTGAACCATCATTGCATATAATTAGAGTATCAATCTTAAGATTCAAAAGAAGGAGAGTAAAAGACCCTTGCTTCTGTGTTCTTCAGCTGGAGCCAACATATCAAGCCAAATTACTTTCTCACTTTCACATGGGCAGTTCTTCTGTAAACAATCTGGTGTTATGGGAGTAGGGGTGAGGGAATTTGGCACAATAGTTCGTGAGTATGATACTGAAAAACGCTCTGAAATATTTTAGAGTCATGTAGCAGTGTCATAATTTTAACAGAGAAATTTAATTTATTGTCTCATACTGGAGAAATTTACTATAGGCTTTAGATGGTACTTTAAGTTGAGGACCAATTTTGTAGGTTTTATATGGTCCTGTACAATATGATAGCAGGGAAAAGGTCTGCTATCAGGACTTGAGGTATTACAGTCCTATTTTTTTACAGAATATTAGCCATCTGTAGTGCACTGTAAGATTTCACTTGAGTAACAGATAAATGTGTCATCACTTATTTCAGCATTTAAATAAATTAAAGCACAAATGATTTTAGAATGCCTTTTGTCTGTGTTTATTGCAACCCATGGTGCCAGGAATTCACAGGACCTCCTTGAACAGGGATGCACTGTAAATCTAGCTTGCAATCTCTGCTCAAAAAAGGTGAATTGAATTGCAATGTTACAAGTCTGCAGTGCTTTACAAAATATAGGTGAAAGTAGATGCAAATAAATCAAGCATTGACATGAATTATTTAATTTTTAAAGTTTTTGTTGCACAAGTATGCTGTGTGAGCATGTGCCATGCAATAACAGATATGCTGACACTTTCTAGCTCAAGAGACGTGTAGCCAGTGAGGGGGGAAGTAAGGCTTCTCTACCATGCACTAACTAGAGCACTGAAAATATTTGAAAGGACATCATGATTATATTCTTCAAAGATATGGTAAGAAAACACTTACTGTATTTGTGATATTTCCTTCTTCTGGTAGTGACTACTCTGAGTGTTACATTCTGCAAGACCTGTCACTGCAATATACACAAAGATCACAAGCCAAAACCACGACATTTTCAGGGCTTGTTTTTAAAACTATACAGTCTTTCAGCAAAGGAGATGTTTTAGAAAGGTTTCTCTTCCAAAGCCCTTAGATTGGGTGCAAGCATCCAAATGTGGTCACTACAGATGTGGTCTCTGTGAAGACAGACCAGGGACTGCCCCATGCCAGACACAGCTGGATGCAGCAGTCCTACCGAGGGACATCAGCCACCATCAAGTGTGGGAAAACATATTTAAGAAGGGCCACAAAATGCCACAGAGTAGAGAGAACAGAGACAAAACAGAGAGGATGAAGAATTCAAGGAAGAAAACCAGCAGGAACACTAAGGTCAGAAGAGAATAACAAGGAGATACTCAGCAGATTAGTACAGCAAATATTCCCAAAGGGACTGCAGCCCTTTGTGGAGAATGAGAAGAAAGGAGCAACTGAGAGAAACTGTTATGTCCTGATCTTTCCCTGAGCTGCCCATTATCTCACTGATTGGACTGAGTATAACCTGTGCTGAAAAAAAGGTGGGAGATCTGTCTGGAGTGAAGACAAGCTTGGGGACAGAGGAACACTGTCTTCTCCCCTAAGTGTTTGTACTCTTTGGTTGCAAATATCTGAACCAATAATCGAATACTTAGATTGTCAACAAATTCACTTAAATTTCCCAAGCTGAGTGTGTTTTGCTCATGACAGTAACTGCTAAGTGGATTCCTTGTCTTTACTTCAGTCCACAATTCTTGTTTTTCTCTGGTCTGGTGGAGGAGAAGAGAGCAAGCTGTTGTGAAGGTACTTAGCTGATAGTCACCATTTCTTCATGTGCCTTCCTCATTTTATAATTCTTTATCATTGTAATTACAGAACAGTTTGTCTCCTTTATACGTCCCTCTTCCCTAAAAAATTTCATTCAGAACCTTAAAGTGGGGAAAAAAATTTGCCTGTTGTTGCACTAGTTTTCTAAGTGAGGTTCAATGTGATGTTCATGTTCTCTGAAGGGCTGACAAGCAATACACGCCACCTAACGTACCTTTCAGTTCCAATTACCAATCTATATTGTGTCAAGGTGCTGCTAATAGTTGTGTTGCAGCTGTGGACAGTTATGATTTTCAAAGCTTTACATTCTGTGACTCATTCACAAAAATCCTATAAAATATATAAAAAATAAAATCTTCACCTGATACTTGATTGTTGTATGATTAATTCTGTCCATTTCTTTTTTTAACTGACATCTTCCAGTTAAATAACGCTGAAGTTGTTATAGTGACAGAGGATGACAGAAGACATAGAAATGCTGAAAGCTATTCTCTGTGAATGAATGGCTAGCTTTTTTATTTTTTTGAAGTTTGTAGAAAAAGTGGTCAAAAGCCCTAACTGTTTCAGATATTCATAGATGGAGGAAGGTAGGGCTTAAAGGCATTAAACTGACACAGTCCCGTTAACTTCCATGGGATTTTAGACTCCAAACAGATTACAGCTGACGTTATTCAGGGGGCGGCATATCACTGATGGTGATATCACTGATGTATTTATGTGGTAATAGAAATATCCTGCAAGTCAGGATACATTCCTGTACTGCCTTCAGACCTCAGCTGTCTACTCTGTAAAGCACATTACTACAGGAACATGACCAAGGTAGCTTTATGAGTCAAGATGAATTATATAGGGTGTAGCTTTCTGAAAACAGGATATATGGAATTGTGAGAATGTTACATTATAATACTCATGCATTTTATGAGACAAAATTTTGTCTTAAATTACTATGACAAGTGTCTTCTAACATGAATTCATTGGTAGGCAGCCATTTCCAAGATGATTAGAGATTGGAGGTCTAGCTTTTTCTATACAGCTTGAAAATAAATATTTAGACCAGAAGTTTTTCTCTCTCCTTCATCTCCTCTTCTCCATTCTCACTGTCTCCATCTCCACTCCCCAGAGTTTTACAGAATTCTAATAACTGAAGAGG
Source organism: Notiomystis cincta (assembly GCA_013398075.1). NCBI lineage: Eukaryota > Metazoa > Chordata > Aves > Passeriformes > Notiomystidae > Notiomystis > Notiomystis cincta. The sequence goes on along the minus strand of VZRX01023171.1, from coordinate 17,742 downwards.
TAATTCCTCAAAAGAAAATAGTCTATTTTGCTTGTATTTTGCTCATTTTCTTACTCCTTTTTTTTTAGCTTTTAACTAGACACTACTAACCAGCCACCAAAGACTAGAGAAAGACCAATATGGTCATTTGACTCAAATGTGACATATGCAGTTTCCTTGACAGATTATTACTCTAGAGGTAGCTCTCCATTTGCTCTTAATTCTCTATCAGTGTTTCACTGAACTGTCATCTGTAGTGTCCTGCATTTTCACAGTAATACTTTTTTTAAGGAGAATTTGCTGATGAAGACTCAATTGTTCATTCAAACAAAATGGCATGCACTTTTTCATAATGTATTTTCCTTTACAGGCAATATTTATTCTTACCTTCTGACCACAACTGAAACATATTCCAAACTGGCCATTTCACAGGGAAAAATAGAAAATTCTATTAGGGTAGTCTGTCATCCATTTCTTGTTTTCATTGTGTTTATTTCCCTTTTTCAGTGTTTTGAAAAATCAGTCAGAGTATAATGGTTCTATATTGGTCTACACAGGACCATTCTAATTTCCAATTTTCACTTTTCTCAAATGTATGTGCCATTTGAATTTAAATTTTGCAGAGTTTTTTTCTATTCTTGTTTGCTTTGTTAGAATCTCATTGAGAACAAATGCATACAGTGCTGGTTCCAGTCTAAAGAAAAGAAAAACTGCAAAAAATTTATGCTGTATTTGAAGAATTACTCTGAGACGGGAAGGTAATTAGATATGTTCTAAATGAGTAATACAAGATTTTAGTGGCCTCAAACAAGGCACCCAAATTATGAGAGAAATGAAGTGAATCTACATAGGCACTGTAAAGTGCTAAGAGCCAGAACAAATTAATTCACTGAAAGTAACCACAACAGGACAGCTAGTTTGGTGACACAGATTCCTTAAGTTATTTTGGATCCTCCACATCTCCCAAGGTGTTCTCTGAATAAGCCCCTTGAATAGGCCATCCAGAAGTCTAGTGTAGAAGTTTTGCTGATGGCTCTCCTTGTTTCACCAAATCTTGAAAACTCTCTTATGGTCACTGTACCCCACATGATCTCTGACCACCACATCTCCCAGCAGCCCTTTTCAGCCCGTAAACAGCAGGTCAGCAGGGGCACCACTCTAGTCTCACTCAGATGTCCTCCATATGCTCTAAGGACCCCCTAGACTTCTTCTTCTCCTCTGTGCTGAGTTCCCAGCAGACATCTGGCAGGTATCTACTGGTCTGGCTACCTTAATACAACAACAGCATAATTTATGCCTAAAAGAACCTCCTGACCCCTAACAGGCATCATATGCTAGGTTCACACAGTAAAAGGATAATGCAGAGGAATGCAATGAAAACATGATCCAACTCATCCCCCCAGTGACTTGGACAGAACACCATGAGTAGACTAGAACAGCCACAGCATTCAGGAACCTCCCTTGCCTCCAGTTTATGCCAGTTCAAAGAAAACGCCGTCCTTTGGATCCTGCCAACTCTAGCTAGCAACATCAGAGGCTATCAAGATGATAGGGCGTGTCTTGCTGCCCCTTCATTTCATTTACAGGTAAACAGAGTTATTTAGTTTTTTGTCACATGAAGCAATTGGTGGCCATTTGGACCATGTTGTCCTCACAACAGCTATTGAAACGTGATTCAGAAGTGCATATTTAGTTCCTGCAGACTTGTATGCTGACTCCTGAAACATGAATGAGATAAAAACACTTCCAGACATCAAGCTGAAGAGCAAACACAAAATCTTAATTTTGTTGCTTGGACAAGGCACAAGGGTGCCTTGCTTATTGATTATGCTTCTATTGATTTCCCACATGTGCTGTGACAATTCAGCTTACAAAATATCTTTTGTATTTTCTTCTTTGCTAAAAAGTGTTATGTATTCGATATATCAAGCATACAAAACGTTGGTATAGGTTTCTGTCCACTTCCCCTGTAAAAGGTCAGCAAGGTAAGCAAGACACTGCAGTGCAATCAGTACAGAGGAACTGGCTACCTTTAGTGTAGTTTTGTTTGTGGCCACTCTAGTTACTTCAGTTCAAATTATAGAAACTCTTATTTATAAAGCCTAGAGTTACAGCTGGGAATATGCATATCTTCTGTAGTAGTCCAAGTGTTCTGTCATCAAAATTAAAGCTCCAAAGTTTAAAACCTAATGTTTTGTCCCCTACTAGAATTCACTATGTGATCTATATGCACAAGCATTACATATTGATCTCACATTAAATGCATTCCTGTCTGGCAGTTTTTTCCAGCCTTTCTGCCCCTCTCAACACATTAACTGTGATGCTAATATGTAAAACATATTTTTAAAAAGTCAATGGGATATGATTCCACTATCCAACTTTAAGAAACACATGAAGAGTGTGATTTCATTTCTGCTATGTTTTGGTAAAGGCCGGTATCTGTGTTGATACATTCTGTCAAAGGTCCTGTTCACATGACTCTTAAGGGATATGAATCTTAATTTCACAGGTTCTTTCCCTCCCTCAAAATCTCATTTTGGATTTTATCATTCTACATGTGCTTCAATTATACTGTTGCCCTTATCCTATATGCAGGGCATGGTTATAGATGCTGTGGCTAATTAACAATCTAAGCGCACAAATGTCTCCTTGAAAACAAGTTCTGGCACTAGACTAAATGATCATTCTGATTGCTCATTAAATGCAGCAGTTTCTCTGCAAGTTGGGTAATACTAACAAGGCACTCTTTTTTTTTTTTTCCTCCAGTTTCCTTGCCCCTCACCATTTTTGTAAGCAAATTTCCCCCCTTTTCCTCAAGTGCATAAAGGTAGCTTTGTTTTTCTTAGCATGTGTTCCTGATACCCCCTCTCTGCTTCTGCACCTTCACTGCACTGCAGTGATCACGTAGAGACAAGGACTGTGGAAATAAACACAATTTGCAGGACCTCCTTAGTAACCCTGCCTTGAATCATGGAGAATGCTCGCCTATCATTTCAGGTGACAGGCTGTGCCAGGTCAAACAGGTAATAGGTGCAGTCTTACTGTGACTTGTAGGGTAGATACAAGTTCACTGACTCTTAATTCCCTACTCTTTCCAATTCTAATGAAGCCTTGTCTAAGACTTAATTTGTCTTTCAAAGGACATTTGCAATTTTAAGTGAAAAATGAACTTTATAAACCCTGGATAAAAATTTATTTTTTATAATCCAAATGTTGATACAGATTATCAGAAAGTAATGTAGCATTATTATGTTTGATACAGTGACAATTTAAGTAGAAATATTTAAAATTAACATCCTTAAAATTTATACTTTAATATTTTTGCAGTAAACTCATATGCCAATAGTGGCATTGAGAACGTAATAATTTATTAAGTTTTTATCGGAAAACACAAATAATATCACAAGGTAAAATTATAAGTATCTTTGATTTTTAATTAGTAATAATTTATTGCTGGTGTTGGCATTTAAAAACATGCTCCAAATTTTCCTTTACTGATCCAAGGGATTATGCTGCTTTTATCTATTGTGATTGAATGCCACTGTTTTGTGCGAACTATACAAGTTATCACATATTTTATGAAGACAAAAGCCATTCAAGTACTGATGAAATTAGAAAATTCTCTGTATTCAATTTCTTTGAATTAATTGTACAAAACTGGCTTAATATCTAACTCTCCATACTTAAAATCTGGTTAGTATAAAAAGTAATTCTTGTGCTTTCCTTTTTTACACCTGCTGTGGTTTAACCCCAGCTGGCAACTCAGTCTCACACAGCTGATGCCTGGAGAGGCTGACCTAGAACAGAGGCTAGACAGAGTTACAGGATAAAGGGTAGGTATTTATTGGAAGGCCTTCACAGGGTACACCTTGGGTAGTGCAGTAGTCTCACAGAGAACTACACCTAAGATGGACGACGGTCACACATTTGTTGGACAGATATAAGTTTGGTCTATTTGCATATCAGGGATTAATTGTCCAATTACAGCTTCAGGTGGTGGAGTCCCATTCCCTGAGTTTGCCCCCTCATTTCACTGCTGTTTACACTTTGAGGACTGTGAAAAGATGAGATGGCCTTGGGTTTCAGGCCTAGAGAGAAATTGTTTTGTCTGAATAAAATGGGAGAGCAGTAGATGACAGGCTATGGAATTTTAGAGTTTTACACTAAAGCAGTACTGATATAAAAAAATGTAAGGGTTAAAACCTAAGGCATCACAGCCACCTGCTCACTCCTCCACAGTCGAATGGATCGTTGGAAGTATAAAAATGGGAAAAGTCATGGACTGAGATATCAACAGTTAAACAGGAAAAGCAAAAGCCATGAATGCAAGAAATGCAAACCAGGGATTCAATCACCACTTGCTGTGGGAGGCAGGTGTTCAGCCATCTCCAGGAGAGCAGGGCCCCATCACACATAGCGGTGACTTGGGAAGACAAACACCACTGCTCTGAGAGTTCACCCCTTCCTTCTTCTTCCCCAGCTTTATACACTGGAATGATGCCATGTGGTGTGGGATATCCCTTTGCTCAGCTGGGATCAGCTTTCTGGCTGTGTCTCCTCTCAGCTTCTTGTGCATCCCCAGTGCCAGTGAAGTGAGGAGCAAAAAAAGGCCTTGATGCTGTGCAAGCCCTGCTCAGCAGTAACTGAAACAGCCCTGGATTATAAACGCTGTTTCCCCAGCACAAATCCAAAACACACACCCATACAAGCTACCATGAAGAAAATTACCTCTATCCCAAGCACTACCAGCACACCACCATATTTCTGATTTTCCACAGTCACCAGGAGATGAGCTGATATCAGATTAGCATAACACTGAAAAAAGAAAGATTCCTACCTACTATACTTTTCCTTTTTCACTTAGAAAAGAGTAATTAAAATCACGAGCAAAAGCGAAAAAGTTTGTCATCTATGTGTATCACACCTTTAATGGCAAAATCTGAGTAAGACATGGTTAGAGTCTAATCAGAACTTGTCTAAACTTATTTTCAGTCTCTTTTGTTAGAATTCTTGCCCATCTGGAGGGACATATGTTGCAGAAATATTTGTCTAACCATTCAACCTTCACTTTGGCCAGTATATTTAAAATACGCTTGCTAAGAAGTATTTAACTTCTTAAAGCACAGAAGCCAGTAGTCCAGATTTCACAAAACAATTTGCTAGTTCTTATTTTTAAAAAATTTGTCATTAATTTACTTTTTATTGTCTATACTGACCAACGGTGGGTATTTGATACTCTCTCCAGGAAAAAATCTAATAACACATTATGCTTGTAGTAGACCACAGAAGAAAAGGTTATATTCACCAAACAACTCCAAGCACATTTTTCCCTTGAGCAATTCAGAGTGGATACTGTCTTTTGATGTCCCTTCACTTGTATTTAAAACTATTGTACCCTGGAAGCAACTACATATCTATGCATACAATAATACACATATGCATATCTATCTATCTATTTATAAATGTCTTCTTTATAAGAAAAATTTTGAAAAACAGGAATAATAAATGAAGATGATATTTTGGATATATTATGTCTGAAAATCTAAGACTAAGGTAAAGTGTTAATATTTCTAAGTAGAAGACTGCACCCTATTTACAGTCTGATTAAAAAACACACCAATGGTTTCTGTTTATATGAATTATAGAGGAGGTAATAATGTATATTGCTATAACTCTTTTTTTATTTACATCAAAATATGTAAGGAAACAGAAAATATGGCAGATTGTTTCCATAAGAGCTGTACATTTACCTATAAACTGACTAGCTTTATTTAGAGAAGCATCAATTTAGCATTTGGGATCAAATTCTCTTCAGGTATTACATGATAATATGACTGTTTCAGGAGACATCTTAATAGGCCTATCTAATATTTCTGTCTCCCACATACTAGATATTTTTTAATCTGTTGAAGAACAGATATGAAAGATTATTGATTGTGACAAAATATCTACAGCATAAAGTAATTTCTTTGGATTTATACAGAATGATCACTTAAAACTTAATTTCACAGAATTATGTAAAAGTAATCTTATTTTGTTACAAGTACATTGTAAAGCAAATATTTATGCCGTAAAGTACACAACCTGAGACTTGATAGACATGGTAAAATTGCAGTGATTCAATTCTTACTGAACCTGCAAGGTGTCTGAAGCCTAATAGTCAGACTTACATCTTTCTCTAATTTATTATGATTCTGTGAATGACCTTGTTTCAAGTCACTTCTTTTAAGATCACAACGCTTTCTCCCATCAGGTATTTTCACCAAGGTAGAGTTCTAAATTTCTTTTTATTTCTTAGTTTTATTTTAAAAGTTGACTATAGCAGATTTTTTCAATAAGTTACTAGTATAAGATATGCCTTCAAATCTAGACAAGGGTACTGACATCATAACAGGATTTGTGCAAATAAAAATTGTATATTGTCTTAGTGTTTCACAAGTTAGTCATCAAGACAAACTTTTTCTCATTGAAAACACCTGAATATTCCTGAAAATTCTTGTCACAGTTCTTATGAAATATTTATTAATTAGTTACTAGATGGTTTCAGACAGTTAAATACAAGTAGTACTATAATTTGGAACAAGATTTTTCAATCTTAAAATCTTAAGATTTTAGTCTTAAGAATAAAAGATCTCTTTAGAATAAAACTGATATCTATTAGATTAAGCAGGGGTTTACCACAATTAACCAAAATGAAGTCTAATATAAAATATTTACAGAAATTTTACCCTTTATCCTAGCATAAGAAGTAACTTTAAAAATTAATTAACAATTGCAAAAGTTGTGGCATGAATGCCCAAATGAAAAGATTTGTAGCTTTTTCTGTTAAGATAAACATATTTAGTCCACTGATGCTTATCATAAATTCCCGGTTTAGTCCTTTTTGTCTCAATTCAAATATAAGAGCAATATCAATTTCTAAATTCTATATGAATTTGAGAAAACAAAGGAGCATCTTCTGCAGCTGTTGTGCTAAGGGCAAATATTCATATACTATGGCTCCCAAATCTCACTATATTTCAGAAGAGAGTATGCCACACTACATACCAGACCTATAAACCTAGAGAATGATGGAACATAGGTTTGTATGTTTGTTCTACTGATGACCTAACTATGAGTCCATTTACAGCAGTGTTAGACTTTCAACAGCAGAAATTGATCCTGAAAAGTTAAGTCAGTCAGCTTGATTATTCCTGTTTACAGTCACAAAGTAAAGCTTCAACTTCTGTCCTCTCCTAGAATATGTTTAGGAGGGATTTAATTAATTATTAATAAAAGTTTTTGTTAATAGAAAAACTGTAATATTCCTGCACTTCCAAATAGCAGATGTAAGCTGATGGCTAAATATGATTGAAGAGAAAATACACAATATGGTTTTTTACCAGAAACTGACTGCAAATCTCAAATTAGGAACAGCTTTCTTTTTTAGCCAATTGGGAGAAACAGCTTTCATTAAAGATTCATTTAGCTTATTTAAGAAATTAACTGCATCATGGAGTTTCTTATTTCCCTGTATTTCCCAAATTCCAAATTATTCTTGGTTGATGACAACAAGTATATCTGTACAAACAATGTAATGCTTTTCCACTAATCGGTGCATGTTATAAATGCTTTTATTTCAACTAATATGTGGAAGCAACAAATTATTTTGGTAGTATTTAGCACTTGACACATTCATGTCTGAAATACAACAATTTTGGAGTCTAAAATAATTTTTGAGACTTTAATTACCTTTGAATGTAATCATACACAGAAACAGACTTTGGGACAAACTTTTAAAATCCTGGTGAGTTTATAATAAAATAATTTACATATAGTAGTTTAAATCTTAAATAGATCTGAAAATGAAAATTGGATCCTTTAATTCTCAAATAAAAAAAGATGCTTCTTTTTGGTTTTAAACAAATATCTGATGTGTTGAAAGCTACTTTTCCTCAGGAATCTTTTTTTTTTTTCATAAAATGGTATTTTTGTATGAAAAAGCCATAAGAAATTACTGACTATTGTAATCTGAATTGTTCTCACATCAGTAAGAGAAGGGTTCCTACATTACAGTGCCCAATGCAATATTTTTATTTTCTCACTGAACTGAAAACATCATCTTTATTAAAAATCCCATTTGACTTTTAAAATTGCATTGTATACCATTTTTTAAGAAGTCAGGTTACCATGGAAAAGTGGTAGCATTAATGATCTGAATTGACGTATTTGAATGAAACAAGCAGGATTCTGAGGATGTAAACTCTTCTTCAGGACTCAAGCAGAAGCAGAAAGTAGTTTTGTAGGGGTTTTTTGGATTTTTTTTTTTCAGTAGCTGGGAGCATTAATGTTCAAAAAATCTGCAGCTTTCCATTTCATAACTTTTAGTTCTGAGGTGAGGTAAGCATTTTAAATTTTATGCTTATTTTGCAAGGGTTTTTTATAGATCTCCTTTCAGACTCTGAACTAACAGGTTAAAGATGGGAGATTATTTTGAAAAGCACAACCTCTCCTAGTGACTGGTCCTACTACAGTTCTCTGAATATGTTTGGTATACTGGCATTGTTTTAGAGTCACCCCCCTAAAAACCTATGGGTCTTGGGACAAAATTTACTATCTTATACGGTGTGTATGAGAAACTGGGATTGAGATAGTGCTTTGAGCAGGGTTCACTGGTAGTGAAATGATATTGAACTTGCAGGTTGCATTTTTTACATTGAGGTGGTCAGTTGATGTTTGTAGTTCTGCTTAAATTTGAGTGTTCACTTTTTAGATTTTTTTTTTAAACGTGATCATCCTGTAGTGTATTTTGTGATTATTTGTGGAAGATTTTACTTTTTTCTTTTGTTGAATACTCATCATTATGCTATTAGGAATGTATGTAATCACTTCAGTTTTTAATGGAAGGATTCTAGCAACATTTTCCATTTTCATTTATGTGTATTATGGACCAGAATTTTTTGTTAAGTCTAAAAATTTGTTAAATTTGTGTCTCATAGCAAGTTCTGAGTTTTATTTTGTTTAATTAAGGTAAATGCTAGCAGTTCTGAGAAGGTGAAATTTCTTAGAAAAAGAATTTTAGAAGAAAAAAATCTTCTACAGATCTTACCAAAATTATGCACTTCTACAAGAAATTGATTTGGGGTTTATTCTCTAAATTAAATGCTTTCCAAAATTTAATTCTGTTTTTGACAAAGCTTACATATACTTGAGAAACATTCTAATCGTGTTGCTTTAACATTGCATATTAAACTTTCTTGCCTCCAATAATAGTCACTCTGATATAGGCAAGCATTTAGCATGATACTGGTAATCAGAATTCAAGCTACCAGTGGTTGCATAAGAGCTAGTATCAAATCTTTATCTGGTATTCTCTGATAGCAACACAAATCAAAACGAATGTTTATTACATTGGTGTTAACCCTGGATTTTCCATATATTGCTACCTATTAGGCCTATCCAAAGGCTCTGATCCTCATTTAATGCACCACTTTCTGGACGTGTGATTTTTTAAAATATCTCATTCTATTTTTTTTTTTCATTTCATGTAACCAATAAACACATCGGCAACAGAACTGTATTTAACACAGTGAAAACATCTCCATAGATAGCAGTGGTGTCTATGAAACTGAGAGAAGAACAGAGTGGATTTCAACTCTGAACATTAACATGCCATTTTGCCTGCTTCCTTGTGCTGCCATCTGTTCCCTTCTGCACTACTGATGATAATGGTAATGACAACAAGGATTTACTGTCAGCCATTTGCATGGCCCTTATCTGTAACACAGTTCATTTCAAAAATCCCTTTAAAACATTTGGGAGCACTAGCTTTTAGGTTCTGATCCTGAAAATATTTTTGTTTGTTCTTGGCTAGATTCACTTGTAATCTCATTGCAGTTACTGACACTACCTATGCAGACATAAATTTTTGAGTGTTGCATTGCCTCCAGGAATACTACAGGTCTCTAGGACTGGCTTTCTCTTTACACCAGTTTTCTGTCTTTTGGAATAACTTTTTTCAGCAGTATTTCATCATTTATAACATGATAAAATGAGAAGAATCTAACTCCTCATCCAGATCTTCAGACACATAGTTCCATTGACTTCAAAAACAATTTACTATACCTGAGGTTATCATTCTATACAAGACTGATAGAATTTTTCTCCCCAAGACTAGGAGTTATATATTTTTTTTCACCTCTTACTTTTGAACAGAAAGTGATTCATATGGCTCATCTTAAATGACCAGGCCAAGCTTTTTCGCTCCTGGTTATTCTATAACTTCATGAAATACATACATCAGTTGCAGCTTGTTGGAAGTATTGAGAACTCTCTCAGGTTTTGCCTGCTGAGCAGAAATATTCTGTATCTCATGATAATACATCTAGAGAGTTTGGAATTCCAAAGTGACATCTGCAATTTTTCCTACATCTATCTAGTTTTAACTCAAGTTGCAACTCTCCCATTTTTTTTTTCTACCGTCACAAAAAATTTTCCTTTGCCAAATAAGACTTATAAAATTGTTCTGTTTTTTCACTCTTACTAATGGGTTAAGACTATACTTTATAGTACTAATAAAACCACAGATGCTTCTATTTTACATGTCTGGACACTTTATATAGGGGAAGAAACTTAAATAAAGATGAATTGAAAGAAAGTAGAAATTAAGTTTAATTACCAACACCAGAACAAACCACTTAAAGAATTACAGCACTTCAGTATAGATTTTATGAACACTGCAGACAATAGGAATTTTTCCACTGACTTTAACAGCACTTGGATTTGGTCCCTGAAAGTCAATTACTTGTACAGCAGAAGGAGAACGAAGGCAAGGGCAAGTTTACTCCCCTGATCAACAGTGCCTGTGAGCATTACAATACATATTAGATTATTTTTGTTATATATGTGCTCACACTTAGGGACATGCATAAGCTTATTTCCCTTATTTGGGCACCATAAGTACCTTTAGTCAAGGTTCAGAATCAGTAAAGACATGATAAAATACCTAGAAAAATATGCCTTCAGCACCTTTTCCTTCACAGCCCATCCAAACCCTGCCCTGAGGGATGGAAAAGGGTAACAACAGGCTGCTTTAAACAAATAGGCTTTAAACCAAGTACCTTGACAACTGGATAGTAATACAACTTTGGCAAACTGGCAGCTAGCAGAAGCAGCAAACACACCATGAAAAACAGCTAAACACCTGGATATCCTTTCCACCCTGTTTTTGGTGTGCTTTGAGTGCCTATACAAAGCAGACAAACTCAGTGGGTTGCTGATTGGGACCCATAGACCACAGAGGAAATGGAAAGACCATCACCAAGCTTGGATTCTGGAGCATTTTAATCTTTCCCAAACTTCCCTTATTATCAATGGTGAAAAGTGAGTACCTGGCCTCAGTTTTTAAAATTCTGGGGAAGTTGCTACAAGCAGATTGGAAGCAGCTACTGCTGCCTTTTTTTCCCCTCACTTCCTCCCTAGGGCAGAGGGAGCATTGTTGAAATACATTTGAGCATTTCTACTTGAAATTATGTAGTAAAAAGTTCTTTTTTTGGAAGACATATTTGCCTATAATAGAGATTATAATAGCAGCTTCAGGAAAGGATGAGGGAGAGAGGAAACACCTTTCAGTTGTTGAAACACTGCCAATTCTTTCTAAATCTGTAACTTTGTCTCTATGAAATGTCAGTCATGATGTTCTATGGAAGAACATTGAAATGCATTTTTGATTAATTGGTGCACAAATTATTTCCCATTTGATCTGTAGGCATTAAATTTAATTCTAATGCACTTTCAGTGGCTCTGGGACTGTTATATGAATTCAGAATGAATTTAGCCTTTATGTTTTAATTTGCTCAGCCACCTTATCTAAATAGAATATTCCAAGGTTTGGAACAGCTGAAATGCTGCTAGCCATTCTTAACTCAAATTTAAATACTTCTGAAATCCATTTACAGAGAAAGTAAGCTTACTCTTTGATTGAACACATGTGCTTTCCTGTTTCTGATCTCTGGACAGTAAGTTAATGTTGTTGCCACATCAATTTTTTTCTAACATACAGTGTGCTGTTCAGTAATAGGCTCCTAAGAATACAGCTAAAATATCATTGCTATTCTTTCTGCATTTTGAAAAGAGTTTCACAAGAATATTTTGATTCAAAATAAATGGAAATGAGTACAGCAAGGTAAAGACGATTCACTTACTGCTTTCTGCTTTAAATAGCTCATTTGAAAGTATACAAAATGGCCTCATTGAGAAGCTGGATGTTCCTGTCTTGCAATATTGCATATATACAGCCCTACATTGAGGCCAGGAGAAACCTGGTCTAGGTATTTGTATCACTTTCTGCGCTGTAAGAGCCGAACACTTTATTTTCTGTCAACATGCCAAATTCTGATATCTCAATCAGATTTTACTAGTGATTTCATAGTGGGCCACTCTATTACCACTTGAGCAATCAGTATATTGGATTGAAGTAATCTATATTTTTGTAGTTAATAATAACAATAATTTAAATTTAGAAACACTGAGTATTTTTACTCACTTTTTATTTAAGCAAAATCCCTGCTAAAAACAAAGATTTGTTTGACCAAGGCTTTCAAAAATTTTCTACTTTAAATAAACTTGCCTATATTTTGTCATCAAAATTTTACATATATACCATCTCCATAACCTTCATAACCTTCTTTTATAAGGACAAGCTTAGCATGTTTTTTGTCAATCTCTCAGTGTGTTTAGTTCATGATAAGGAGAAATTCTCATTGAACACTGGAGAAAATATGTTTATTCATAATGTATTACAGTTTGGAACAACTGTTAGAACCAATATTTTATCTTAAGCAGTTTGTATCATTCATCTTCGTAATCTGCAAAAATTTAAGGAAGTCTTTTAAAGGAATTATACAAAAAACACATTCCCATGACTTCTTGGCTCATTGTTGTCTTAGTGGGTGCACTTTTCACATATTTTATTACCTTATTTACCTGAAATGTGGCAGCTATTTACATCTTAGGGGCCTTACATAAATCTTTAACTTCCATCTATACTATCAAAACCTATTTCTCTAGACACTGACTGTTCCACAGCGTTGAGGTTAATGAGTAGACCAGTGCAAAGTATAGATTACATATTTGATTATGTTTGATGATGCCAATATATTACCTCTTGGAATCTCTATCCATTGCCATAACTTCCAGAAATACCATCTACAATATTTCCTCTTGTTACCTACAGTAACAGGATTCTCATTACATATGCAAGTATACATTGTCATGAAAATTCACTAAAAATTTAGTGAATATTAATTACATGCATACTGTCAATTGATAAGTAAAAATTACTAATCATAAACATAAACCCTTCCAGGATTTTAGTCTTGCTTGATTAGACACAATTCCACTCAAAAAAAGTAATTCACACTGAAAAAGATTAGATGTCAGTAATATACAAGTAAATGCATGTGGAAATTTTAACTGGTAGCAAAATGCAGGTTTTATCAAGCAGAAAACAAGTAATTGCTTATGAAACAATCCCATATAATCTTTGAATCCCTCACAGTGTAGCATTCTACTTTTCTCAAGTCTGTATGGGGCAAATAGTACTTATTTCAAGTCACATGAAAGTCAAGATAAAACATATTCTATACATCAGAAATATTACAGATTTTATTTAACTTAACTAAAACCAAACCACTGATTTTGCCATACATACAGGACCTTATTGAGAGGCAAAACTTTTAGCCAAATTTTTAGTCCACCAGGATGAAATTAATGACATATGACTATAGATCACAGAGTTATTTCACAGTCAGCACTTCATGTACTATGTAGGCTACATCTGCATCTCTGCCTCAGAGATTTGGGATCAGCCTTGGTTTTTTATGAATGTTTTACATTTCTGTTGTTCAAGTCCTGAGCAAAATAAGACTTTATGTCTTTTGGTCTCTAGCTTCCGGGGCAAATAATTTAGTCCGCTCTTAGTCATGATTTGCAGCATGACACTGAGCAGAATATTCTTATTCTTTCATCAGTTCACAAATACACAGAGAAATAGTTCATAGCACTATTTTTGTCTACAGGATAGAACTAGCAAAGACTGCCTTGTCAAAATCATTGTAATAAGCTAAAAGCCTTAATTCTTTTACACAAGACCTGAGTGTACAAAACCATACAAAAGATAGGGTTACCATTAGTGCTGGAGAAATACCACATTGAGAATGGTCTTTGTGTATTTGATATATTTCTATAGGAGTGCGTTGTATAAGCTAAATCAGAAAACAAACACAAAGGTCCTGTCCTACTGTCACAGAAAAAAGATTTATTAGTTGCAAAGAGCTTTAGCTAACTGAGAAATGCTAAAGTCACCTTTAAATCAACAGCTTTAGAGAAGTGTAAATTAAAATCTTGATGTAAAAATTATTCCAATTAATCACCATGTAATAAATAAGATATCAATCCCAAATTGTGTGTTCTAGCTTTTTGCTAATGAACCATCTTTCATTTCTTACAAATAGTGTTTGACTAGGAAAAAAATAGCATGCTTTAAAGAAAAAAATATCCATCTTTCTGATAATAACCTATCTCCTCAGGGAAAGAAAACGATCCATATTTTTTGGAACATAAATACAGACTGCCTTCAGATTTACAGAATTCTCACCTAGTACAAATTCCAGCTTTTCTCTGCCTGGACCCTCTTTCATGCATTGTTAGCTCACAAGACTAACTAATTCATAAACTCCAGGCTCAGAGACCCTTGAAGATACTTCAGCCCGTTTGGACTTATTTTAAAAAATCTTCAGAATTCCTGGGGATAGGGGGTTTGGCACAAAGGCTAATTGCTTCCTAGAAGTATAATATAGTGCTCTATAGCAGTCTTTCCATTCTCTATTTTTTGTACCTACCTGTTTTACAAAGGACTCCCACAGACACTTCATCGTCCCAGTGAGGTGCTGCAAACTGTTGCGGGAATGTAAGAATTAACAGCTGAACATGGAAGGCTGGAATTTTTTGCACTGGCTTTGTCACTTTGTAGAATATTTCTGGTACTGCAGACTTCACTCTGATTTTGCTCTGAGGTGTTTTCTCTGTTTGTTCACCCAACAGATTCTGAAGCCAAGTTAACTAAGAATAGTTCAGGTAGTTTTGAAGCAGAGGTTCAACATCTTGACAAGTATCATTGTTAGACACTGCATCTGAGATGAAGTTTTCCTTTATAGACTGTTTTGCTACTGAAGTTGCTATTGATATAAAAGACAATTTAAAAGATTTTCTAGAACCAACACATGTCTGTCAAAGTTTCCACCATTTACTGCTAGGTAAGGATGCCTTTGTGATAAGTCTTCTCACTGTGTGGGCCTGGAAAGATTCATCACCTGGGCTGGCTGTGAACAAATGTGTTTGCACAATGCTGACCTGCCTTTTACTGGCAATCAGTAATTGAGAGAGAACTCCCTCACTTTTGAGTTTCTATTAGTTTTAAATACATAGAGCTTTCATGGCACATAATTCTAAATCTCTTAATTGTGCAAAAACAGTAGCAAATATGGAGAATATAAAACATTATTAGCTCTTGACAGAGACAATGCTTTACAGCAATAAATAAATCAGGTGACACTTAAACACAACTGTCTAGAATTGAGGAGACTCAGATACTGATAAACTATATCACATCTTGAACAAAGCTTTATAAAAAGTTTTCCAGTGTGTTTTTTGAATTGTTTTCAGATATGCTATTTCTGAAGACCAGTCCTCAGGTTTCTTAGTTGTCACACTGATGCTGTCAAGGTTGTGCTTTAAGAGGTTTTATCTAGAGTCATAGAGTCATTTGGCTTGGAAAAGACCTGTAAGCTCATCAAGCCCATCTGTTAACCTAACACTGCCACATCCGCCACAAAACCATGTCACTAACACGACACCTGACAGCACATCCTTTTCTGCAATATCCATTTGTCTTTACATAAGTACCAATCTAAATTTTTTAGTCAATTAAATGTTATAAAGTAGATTATGCAGCAAATTTTTTGTGTACCTCTGTCTCTACAAATGACTGTTTTGACTTCATGCAAGTTGAATACTGCATGTTCAAGTGACCTTGGCAGAACTCAAATGACCATATGTCTTCTGAAGACATTTATCAAAGTAAGCATTTGAAACAATTAAATGAGATAAATTACCTAATTTTTTATATCCAGTTATACAATATTATGGCCATAATTTGCATGGTCTAAATGTGTAACAGAGAAGAGAGGGTTGATTTTCAGCAGGGTTTGGAGAAATTTAACACCATAGTTAAATGTCTTTTGAAGTGTTAAAAGTGAATTGGCACTTCTTTTCATTTTCCACAGAACATGAGACCAACTCATTTTTATACTGTTCAAAGAAACATTAAAAGTTATTAATGAGTGGTAGTAAATGTGAAAATGAAGGAATGAAAATCATGAGCAAAAACAAGTGTCTCCTTTTATCTTGTCACAGATAGATATTTTTTAGCTTCCTCATGATTAGCCCCCTTCTTTTAAGCTGGCTAAATATTATTTAAACTTTGAAATCGACCAAGTTCTGATTCATGTAGAGTTACACAACAACTACAGCAAATAGAAGCACATATAGTAAAACAAACAGAATCACAAAATCACAGAACAAGGTTGGAAGGGACCACAGTAGGTCATCTGGTCCAACCTCCCTGCTCAAGCAGGGAAACCCATCGTAATCAACATATACAATATTCCTGGGATGGAGAACCCAAATTCAGCCCATCAATTAGGTACATACGTTGGAGACCAAATTTCTCAGCATGGATTCATTACATTTACATATACATTTGCCATTTCCTTAGATGAACAAAATTAATATATACTGAATAGATTCTGTTAAAACTAAATTTCATGTCAAATAACAAAGAAAAAGTCTTGGAATACATACACAGAACATAAACTGAAATTTTACTACTGTAAAATGAAACTCTAAATGCTGATGCAGTAAAGAAAAGAGAAAAGCTCGAATTTTTTAAAAATTAAAGAAAAAGTATGAAAAATATGAATTTTTGTATTACGTTGATGATTTTAAATTTTATTATTATTTACCTAACTATAAATAAATAACCAAATATGAAACTGTAATTTTGAAACACATGAAAATATTCTAGCTCCACATTAGTCCACACTATACAATTATGTATTTACAAAACAAATACTTTGAAATAAACTTTTTCCCAGGTATACAGGTCATAGATCTGTAGTAAAATATTAGTTGCGAATCCTCATTTTCTTTCCATAGTGAAATTACATCTAGAATGTAGAAGGCACTAGCCTTTCTGTATGAAATTTCATAGTAATTATTTAAAATAAATTAGTTTTTCCATAGTTTTTTTCTTAATATCTTCACTTTAACTTAATATCTTCACTGTAGTTAGTACTTTAACTGCAAATGGTTTTAAATTTATGTGAAAAACCCATGAACAATCAACAAGCAGTTGAAATAAATTCATGGACCTAAAAGGAATACAGGTTTCAGTGATAAATTTCAGTATTAGTCTAATAACCATTAAAGATGAGTACTTAAATTTGTATCTCAAAAATAAATTATGTTGTTTCAAATAAACTGCCTTATGGTATAATTAAATCATCAGTTATAATTTTTCCTTACCTGGCAAGTCAATGGATAGGAATTAAAATAAACTGTGGATATACCTGATGGTATATTTTAGAACTGTGATTATTATTTTTAGGTACTTTTTTTTTTTCTCTTTTAATAATAATGTAGGTGGCTGCTGTCGTGGGATGATCT
>VZRX01023170.1:0-50322 GCA_013398075.1 Notiomystis cincta | reverse complement strand
ATTAGATATTTTGCATTAAAAAGCCTTTTTACTGGAAATTAATAATGGATAAAATCTGGCTTTTTGAGTATCCATTTTTTTAAATTGTATTAATTTTTCCAAGTTTCTAGTTACTAAAAGCAGGTGAGGAAAAAGCTGCTTCTATCCACAGCAACATAAATTTTAATTAACTATAGGACTGACAGCTAACATGGGTCTTTTACAGTTTTGCTGGAAGGAAGAACCTTAAATTCTGAAGGAAGTATTCTTTAATTTTTTCATCTGCTTTCCTGGAATTTTCATTGTATTATGAGTGTGTCTTCCTAACTTACTTTTATTATTACATCTGACATTCAACCCTTTTGTAGAACTACAGGAAAGATCCTTGACTGGAATTTCCTAGATGGCTCAATTACACGCACATGTAAATGGCTGGGGACACATGAACTCACCCTTGGGTGTTATGTAGCCTTATTTGAAAAAGATTATAGGCAGCCAAAATACCAAAACTTAAATAAACAGAAGTACTGTTCTTCTGAGCTGGTTACCACAATGTTACTGTATATGTATGTATCTGTCATGTAGTAGTACTTGGAAACTGCTACTGGAGAGGACAAGCTGACATGGTTTTATTTCTCAAAATTAAAATAAACACAGGACTCTGGTGTATTTTTTTTTTTTGTTTTTATCCTCTTATATTATTATTTTGAGTGTATTGATAACCCTAAAAAAAATGAAAATATGCTGAAAAATATTTTGCAGGGCTGTCAGCTTAAAAAACATTATCAGTTTTGGAATGTGGAAACATTTTCAATTGATTCAGAGTTAATGCAGCCGCCAGGGCATTGCATAGCAGCTGTATGCCAAGAACTGCCTTCCCCTCTGTGGCTCTGTGACCTGGGCTGTACTACAACAAGGGCACTGTCAGTGAAAGCTGATGAAAGACAGGAATAACCCTTGAGGGACAGAGTCTTCCCAGAGGAGACAGGTGGGTAAGATACAAGTCACAATTTCCTTGTAAGAAAACACTTTCGTTTTGTTTCACTTTAGGCAGAATAGATCTTTTATCATGGTGAACACTTTTGTTGTGGAAATTCCAGTTTCCACGGAACATTCTGAGAGAGGAATTTCCATCCAACTTCACCAGGATTAAAGTTTTCACCTGGTGAACCACTATGTGTAAGGACAACAGTCTGTGTGCATGGGAACCACTATAAAAACCCCACCATTGATAGAATCACAGAATCATCAAGGTTGGAAAAGATCTCCAAGATCATAAAGTCCAGCTGTTAACCCAGCACCACCATGTTCACCACTACACCATGTCCCCAAGGGCCACATCCACATGCCTTTTGACCACCCCCAGGGATAGGGACACCCACTTCCATGAAGGGACACCCAAGCTGCAAACAGGGCCCCAACAAGGCAGTGCTGGTGTGTCAGTCAGCTGCTGCCTACGGTGCACTGCACCTCCATGCAGTAAGAGACAAACATAGGAATCTTCATTTCCAAGGTGAGATAAAATGATGAGAAAAGAAAGAGTTAGTTGTTCTCAGCAGCTGTATAAGACAGGAAAAACCACTACAGAAGCAGCAGAAGGTGATAGTAGAGTCCCTGCTGGTGACACCATGGGGCCATTACAACTTTTCAGGCAGGCAGTGCTAAGGAGGTGGCAGCATTCTTCCCTCTCACACATTAGAGAGGCTGAACTAGCAGCTTTCATTCCTCCCTCTGTGACTTGGCAAGCTGGCATTACAGCTGATGAAAAATGAACCAGGTCCTGGGGATGCAATGAGAATTGACTGTGCTACACACTTGTTAGTGTTTGTGCTTTGCTGCTTGGATACTTTTATTGATGAAGTGAAGTACTGCATACTATTAAATTATCATTTCATGCTACTTATGATAATAGGCAGAGGAGCATGGCAGATTATTATTACTTTCATTTGTAACTGATTAATGTGTATTGTTGATAGCATGCATTCCTTTCTTAAGGAGGGTGGAGAGGTGTGAGATTTCAATTTGAAAGATTTTGTTATGTTCCTTTATAGAGTTAGATTCTGTAAAAAGAAAAAGGAGCAAAGCAGAGAAAAGAGGACAGAGTGAAAGGACAGGGATAGCTGTGTTAAACAAGCTGAGATGATGTTGTAATAATAACTGTTCTATGTCTCTATGCATATGGTGCTGAGCAGAATGCATTGATTCCCCTTAACAGTCATGTCTTTATGTGTGCAGTCCCCCTACAGTTAATAATCTATTGTACCTGCTCTTCAAGACACCTTGCTATTGAATGAATTACTAAATAGCACAATGTGTAGCCATTTAATGAGGCTGAGTAATTCTATTATCTCTTCATACTATTTATTCACCAGCTGCATATTTTCCACCTCCACCACAGACAAAGTTAACAAAATTAATCCTGCCATCGGTTTGATAATCCTGTCATCTGAGTGTGTGTGTGACATGCATGTGCTGGAGATCTACAGGTCCCCATCCTGTGGTTTGTATATGTCCTACTGTACTTGAGGTAATCAGAAGACAAAATAATTACTATAGGAGCACTATGCAGAATACAGAGTGCTATACAGAATAGCCATAAAAATCCAGTTTACTTGCCATAATACTGATTTTCACAAAGAGTGAAAGGAGTTTATCCCCTTTTGACCACATGCCAAAAGAAAAGTTAGGGCCTTGTTGCACACAAGGTGAAGCCTGTAGTATCATGGTAGAAAGGAAAGTGAGATGCACCAAAGACAGACCAAGTAATTTGCATAGGTGTTGCAGCCATGCCACAGATCCACACTGAATGAACCTGCTAATTGTTGAAACTAAACTAGTATGTTACACTAAATGAAGCATATAAATCATTTTTGCTGCCTTTCATGCTCTTTGAACCCTTCCAGTGTTGTTTTTCACCACCAGCCATTGAAACTCACATTCCAAAACTGATTTTTTTTTGCATTTGGCAGACATATTCAACTGTCACATGAATAGCATAAACACACACATCCCTACACGAGCAGTGCCACAGTGTTATCCTCATATATGGACTGAACACATGTGATGAAAGAGGAAAGCTGCAGGTCTGTTGAGGTCGAAAATGAGAATGGCAGTCTGATTGTCTCTCTAGATTTGGCATAGAGATCTCTGCTATCTACCAAAGTGTTGCTCAAGGCAATTTCATAAACCAGAAATTAGTAAACCAGAGAAAGATAAAAAATTAAGATAAAATACTAAATTATGTTGAGGGTATTTTTATGGTGTTTCAATGGACTGGCCTTTTGCCATCAGATTTCCATAGTGGGCACAAAGGATACTTACTGTGAATGGACAGAAAAGTAGGAAATGATACATAATTTGTGAAAGTGGCAGAGAAAAATTTGATGTAAAACCCTGTTGTTGGTTTGCCCTCCTAGCCATAGCTTTAATACAGTTTAAGTTGCTCATCACACAGATATGGTACTGTCCCTTATCTCCTTCCCCATGTGGATTGAGTTTGGGTGCGAACAAATTGCAGTATGGAGTCTTAAGATTTACTTAGGATTTTTCTCAATAGGATGCAACACTGGCATCCTTTGACCTCTGCCACACATTTATGAGCACACACAGTCTTCCTGAAGTCTGTTCTAAAATGGGGTACTCAGCTGCTTCAGGCCCACAGAACAGTGATGAGTTTAAAACCCATTCTGCCCTCCGCCCTCCCCCCTCAGAAACCTAAAAATATCACTCCTGACATCAAGATTATTGGCAGTCCCATACAGATACACTCTGTTGCTCAAGGATAACTAAAACTCAGGGACACTGAAACTTTAAAAATATCACTGAAAAGTATCCTTCTGCTTTAGCTAACTGAAAAATTACACTGAAGCAGAAGAAAACCCCCACCTGCAAATCCAACCCATCTGAGCACCTGTTTTCTCCTTCACTTTTCAGTCTTTCTCTTGATCTTACAGTTTCCATTTGTTTGACTAGCCTTCAAATTTAAATGAGATATCAAGCTCAAAATCATCTATCTCTCCTCTCGCTGTCTGCACCTGAGAGCAATATTGTCCTTTCCAGTGTGTGAGAAGCCAAGAGCTGGATCCCTTCATAACTCAATGAGCAGGTCAGTGCTGCCCATGGAGGAGCTGCCATGCCTGGCTGCAGCAGTAGGGTGGAAACAACCCTTGGAAATGTGGGTTTCTACCAGGGAGCATGCTCCTAAGAGCAAAACAGTCACACCAAAGCACTAGGTCCAGCTGGATGTCAGACCTGAGAGCAGGAGGTGCTGTAGAAGAAAAAAAATATTTCTGTTACAGTGCTACAGATGAATGACAGATCTGTGTGCTAGAGGGGAAAATGTGAGGACTTGCTCTGTGGTATAAAACCTTCATTAATTAGCATGTGTTAATCTAGTCCTCCTGATAAGAGAGTTGTCAGTTCCCCACAGAAAGATTTGGAGAATTTGTCTTACCTCTAATATGACCCAGATAGAAATCATCACAATTTAATGGCCTTCTGTTTTCTCTGACCTAGCATAAGGGAGGTACAGGCATGGAAAGGGGTGTGCTCCATGTCATCATTTCAGTTGATTAATAGGATTCATATATTGTCCTATGAGAAATTTTGGAAGACAAGAAGTAAATGCTGTTTCTTCCCTCTCCCTACATCCACGGTAATTTTTTATCAAGTCTGTTTATTTGTGACCAATCTCTAGCTGTCCATAAACCACTGCAGCTAAATCCTAATTCAGCCTATTCATGCTCCTTTTACACTACATCTATTAACCTTTAAGCAAATAAAAGTAGAAAATTATATTGTGGATGCAAGAAATGGAGCATGACAAACCTAATACTGCCCAACAGTTTAATATTATTTATGCAAGTGGCTAACCTCAGTTCCTGTTAGAGGTTTCATCTTTTTGGTTCTCTCACACAAAACAGCACCATTAGAAGAACAATCCTGACACCACATGAAACAGTGGATCAAATGTTTCAGTACCACAACTCATGTGAAAATATTCTAAGAAAAAAAATTCACTTGACCAAAATAAAGACATATGGACATAAGCAGTCTTAAATTGTGCATTCTGACATCTGTCCAAGGAAATGAATCCAGATTTAGTAAGTTCCCTAAATATTAGGCTAAACATTATTAATCTTTGCGGTCTTACTGAGTTATGAATGAAGCTGATTTTAGGAGAAATTTAAATTAATTTTTAATACTTAGTTTTTTCTTCTCTCAAATGCTACTCATCCAACCATAACTGTCCTTAGAAAAATAAAGTAGCCATTGTGAAGTACTGAAAAAGACTCTTGACTAATCCTTGACTAGAGAGATGATGGTGTAAAGAAGTTAAAAAGGAACAACTTCTAGACTGAGTCAGAGATCAGGAGGACTCTGTGAAAAAGTGTTTCTCACCATGGTAACTTTGAGAAAATTGCACTAAAAGAGAAGAGCACATGGTTTTCCTTTAAGCTAAAGAGACAATTATCATGTCTCTCTTGTTTAAATTAAGTGAAAATCTGAGATATGCGCAGCATAAATGAGGAAAGCATATGGCCCTTGCTTGGTAATTTAAAGGGTAATTTGGTTAAGAAATTGAGAGTAGTTCAGACCAGAGTACTATTATGTAATATCAATGCAAAGCAGAAGCCTCCCCAGATAATCAGGTCCTATTTTTCTGTCACATTTTTATACTTCATGATTCATTTCCCTTATTTCTCACACTTCTTATTTGTGGTTTTAAGATATGTTCAACTTTTTTAATATAGGAAACAGTGCTTTATTAAAAAAAAAAAGAGAGAGATATAAGATTTAGCCTACACAAATGAAAGATAGGGAAGATTTTTTTCTTTCATTTCTATCAAGCAAGGGAGAAATAGTCATCCTATTCTGAAAAATATTTTGAGTTTTACTCTTTTGTACATATCCATAAAAGAGAAAGCTTTCACAACATAAGATTTTTGCCTGCAAAAAACTAGAGTTGGAGCCCCTCTACAAGAGTCAATAAGAGTGCACTGGGATAGCTCTAAAAATCTTCTCCAAAATGGGCAGAACAAGAACTTTTTGGTAGTAAATGAAAAATTGTGCAGATTGATTCTACTTTGAGCCTACTTTCTCCAAGTGTTTAACCAGAAATATATACTTGACTTGCCACTAACAATTTAGTTAAAACTGGTAAGAATCTGTGTGTTTCCCCATGAGCAGCTGTTTAAATTAATAACACTTTGACCTCAGAGATAACCATAGTCCACCCATGAAGATATTAATTTCTTGCATGGGTCAGGGTAATCTGTATTTTATTTTTCATTATATGCTTCCAACCAGTGTAAGCAAAAGGAAATTAATGTCTATCCATGTTGTAGACACAAGGATATACATCTGATTCCACAAAATCTCTAAGTACTAGTCTAACTGCAAGATCCTAAGTATTTCCAAGGGAAACACATATATAAATGTTGAATTCACTCAGGAACCTTGTATCACCTAAAAGTTCTTTGTACTCTGCTGGATAATCCATGATTTAGTAAATTATATGAATGTACACTTAAATATTTCTCTTTGTGCAAAATCGTGCATACATACTTAATTTAAGAACACACATTAGTGACTTACTGAATTTAGGTCCAAATTTTGCAGGTTTATGCAAGGATTATTGACTTCTGACAGATGTATTCTGCAGCCTTCAGTGAAAGCCAAAGCTTTACAAAAGCTGAATTTATTCTTCACTGACATGACTAGGCACTTCTAGGGAAATCAGTGATTTTACTTCAGTGATATGCTGCCATTAAGTCAGAATCAGCCCAAAAAGCGAATGTGTATGAATATGCACATGAACACGCAGAGGAGCAAATACCTACAGCAGGAACCCCACAAGTTATTCCCTTAAGGGGACTATTTCCTGTCCAGAAATATGAGGAATATTTTCCATATGCAGATATAATGCAAATTCCCTTTCATTTTTTTTTAAGGACAAACAAAGAGTCAATTTTATTACTTGAGAATTAAAACCATGCAGAGTTTTTTCACTGCAAAAACTGTAAGCTAGTTAAGAGTTAAAAGGCATGGATCGTAACCTTTGAAACTTTCCCCAAAGCTGCACAACTACTGATGGGTTGACATGAAAAGCCATTTCCCTTATAATGAGATACCAAGCGGATCTGTCTTCTTTTAAAACCTGGCATTTAAAAATACATTTACCTCTATTATGTACTGGCCTAACCTGCACAGGCTATTTCTTGTGACATATTACCAGAGCAGATGTTTTAGACAACCTGCTGGCATAACTGCAAAGAATGAACAATGTTTTTTTGTTTTTCTTTTTTAATTTTGACAAACTCTTGCAAAAGTTTATTTTCCAGTATTTTAACACAGGTTTATCCAAGGATTTCTTATGTAAATTGCCTATTATTTTTCCCCTACTGTGCAACTGAGTAGTGTAATATGAAGAAATGGGAAAAAATGGACACCCTGATGACTTTTTTTCACAGGACATCTGCTCACCTTACCCAGATCTTTTGCAGCCAATTTGTCTAAGACCATATGGATGAGATCAAATTGAAGAGAACTGGGGGGAGGGGAGAATGCAGAGGGAAAAACAGGAGCTAGAAAGGAAGAATAAAGGAAAAGATAAGAAAGAGATGAGTTCGAGAACATAATATTTTAAAGGAACAGCATCCCCCCATACAGTCCCCCACTGAGAAAAACATTGCCTACAGAAAATAAGAAAAAATAAAGTTATGATTTTATGATTTTTAGTTACTGCATATCAGCTCTAGGTTAAAACTTCATGTTATTACTGAATAACAAGATACTTTGTTCAGAGTAGCTATTGCAGTCTTTCTACTATCATGACCTTTCCTATAGCTTAATAACAGGATCTCAAACTGAATCTGTTTAATATTTCATTAAAATGTTTAAAATATAAATACAGAGTATTATGCTACAGAATATATTTGTACTTTTTGCCAAGAGATGGTATATTTCTGTATTCATGAAGAAATGACCTTCAGGATTTGGAAGAAGGTCTTCTCTGTTTCATAGCTCTGTATTCCATTTTATTAGTTTTTTTCAGGCTGTACAGAAATATGAAATTAATCTCATCATCTCTAACAAATGTATGATCAATCAGGGAGATGCAAAATCATCTAATGTTTGTATTAGGTTCCTGGCACAAGCAATCACCCCTAATGACTTAGTAATGCCACAGTAAGCTGTGCATATGCTCAAGTATTTTCATTTGTGTTTCTGATATTTATCTTTACATGGCTATGGACCCAATCCTCTGGATAGTTATGTGGGTTCTTAAACTGAAACAACTTGGAATTCTGTGGCCAGCTTGCAAACTTAAAGTTAAGTATGTGCTTCACTGTTTATACAACGAGAACACGACAACATGCCTTTGTTTAAGATGTATAATAGATATAACAGCTGTGTAAAAGAAAAGGAATCAAGCAATATTTTGACAGAAGAGGAAAGGGGTTATCAGGCATGAATAATGAAAAAATCAATGCAGAGGTTTCAGATTCCCATGGAAGTCAGGATCCAGTTCCTGGAAAAGCATGAACAATGATTTTAACATTATTTTTTGCATTTGCTTTTTTGTTAAAGCTAATCTAACAGTTACCAACACTCAGCTGCTGCACAGCCCTGTGTTCAGCTGCAGTAATATCTTTGGGCATCCAACACCTGAAATACAGCTCTTGGGTTTTGAAGGAAGAAAATCTACAGTTCTCAAAGGAGAAACTACCTATCAAAATATTCAGCTTTATAACATAAGCACACTCTTGTCAACTATCAGTTGTCACCTATTACATCAGTTGGACAACTGGGAAATGTAATATTGAAAGACTTGCCAGTGGAACTACCCAATATGCTGTATAATTAAATGAATCCACTGGAAGATTTCTCAGAAACAAATATGATGGTGTCCTGGCCTACTAAGCAAAATGGGTAAGGAGCACTGTTTTCAATTGCATAATTTGCTGATCTGGTTTTTTGATTCAAGCTACTTTATGAAGAAGATAAGAAAAATGGACAAATTAACAAAATGTTTCAGGCTTCTCACTTCTGTACTTATTTCAGTTGTGTTCCAGCCATTTCCACTGATTTGTATTTTCATTGATTAAAATCATCAGAAACTGATAGCGGAGGGAAGTATCTTCAATGCAGGTGTGCTCCGTTACCAAAATTATTGAAGACATAATTCTTTTGACAAAGAGAAACTCTTTTTTCAGGTTTTGTATTCAGCTCTCTTTTGGCCAATACCCCCTGTTGTTGGAAGTTCAGTGTTTTGACACCATCTACATCAGGGCTGGCTCAGGCCAAACTTTCACAGACCTCAGCAGCAGCACAAGTTTAAGCTCTTTCTGTCCACGTTTGTCCCTCCCTCTGCCTTCTCATCTTCTGTTCCTGCACAGCCCCCTCTGTTAGGGGAGCAGACCTGGTAGGCCACATAGTGAGACAATCACATGGTGAAAAAGGTCAAAAATAAGCTGCTAATTTTAACAGACACCAGCTCTCTGGTCTGGTTCACTGTGGAAACTCTTGAGATGGGGGTCTGCATCTTCTCCCAAGAACAAGCCATAGGACAAAAGGAAAAGGCTTCATGTTAATCCAGTGGAGATTTAGATTGCATAGTAGTAAAAATTTCTTCCCCAAAAGGATTTTTAAGCATTTTAAGCATTTCCCAGGGAAAGTGTTGAGTCACTGTCCCTGGAGGTATTTAAAAGACACGTAGATGTGGCACTTAGGGACATGCTTTAGTGGTGGACCTGACAGTGTTAGGTTAATGCTTGGGCTCTCTCATCTTTTGCAACCCAAGTGATTCTGTGATTCAGTGAACAGAGGAGGCACTGGGAGTAGGAAAAAGCAGCTGAAAGTGGGGAGTGAACCAGAATCCACTGAGCAGGTGTTGATGCTAATAGAAATGACCCTTGAAAAAGGCTTTCTTCTCTGCCTGTCTCTGTCTCTCCACCCCAGTTCTCATAGCTAAAGCAGTACTCAGGCAAAAAAAAACCTTCACAAGGCACCTGAAGTTCTGAGTGACATTGCATTTGCCTTTGTTCATTAGTAAAAACAGCTGCTTAACTGTCTTTTAGAGCTATCTGAAAAGGGCTGTGAAGAAATCTTTTAAATTAGTCCTATATGAGAATGCTTTAAGAGAATCAAATAAAAGTTAGAATTATGTCAGGGCTGTCTTTGAGTTTCTGTTTAGTTTAATATCATTCTGTAAAGTAGATGCAATACCAGAAAAAAAAAGAAAAGAAAAAAGAACAGTTTTCTTATCTGAGTTCCATAAATGTTCATGATATGTATTGCAAACATAGGTTTAGATGTCTGTATAATCAATATATTTGAAAGAGAATTATATAAGAAATTGTGCTTTTTCTAATAGCAAAAAAGTTCTCTTAACCAAATACAATATGTTATACACACTGTTCATGATCAAATGAGCAAATAGGGAATATGTTCCAAAAAGTGGGATGCCTACTAGAAAAACAATCAGACATGAACATAACACAAGGAACCAGTCTATCTGTAGGGAAAATAGACTAAACAGTGTCTTGGGCAACAGTGGCAGCAGAGGGGATTGTTACAGCTGTGTTCAGATTGGAAAAGTTTTCTTTATCATCTGATTAATTCACAGAGGGTGTACAAGCAAAATGTACTAAACCTTATGGCAGCTTTGACTCCTTTTCATAAATGCACACTAACAATTAAAGGAGAATTTAGGGAAGAAAATAGCACATTAGTTAATTAGGTGGGGGTGTTTTCCAATCTTCCACAAAGAGTAATTTCTGAGAGTTGCAAACTTCATTGTTACAGGCTATATTCATATTCTTGAAAGAGGGTTGTAGTGGATGCAATATACTCATATAGCACAAATAGATTGAGAGAAATTCACCTCCAGACTTTCTGTGCAAAATAAATATGCTGGTGGACTGGTGTGTTCAATAGGTCTTTTGAACATAAAATTAATTCTACTGCATAACTGGGTATAATGGTGAAACTCATTTTTGTGAGCCCAAATGCTCATTTAATAGTCCTAAAATAGCCTAATGAAAAAGGTTTTGAGTCAAATATTACTTCCTTTAGATCTTCAGCACTAAATAATTATACATTTTAAAAATACCAAAGGAAGATAGCACTAAAAACTTGCTGACGTGAGTGGGAGCTCCCCTATTTGTTTGAAAGGACTCAAGACAACCAGATACTTAACATTTTTGAAGTGTGAACTGCAGCTCCCACACACCTTTCCTCCTTTGTGGACAACATGCTTTTGAAGAGCATCACCTTCTTTCATCTTACAGATGCCAATTTTATCTCCTCCACTCCCTCGACCCCACTTGCCATCTTCATTTTTTTTTGTACTAAAAAGATCAATTGTCTAAAACAATATTTTCTTTAATGTGTTTAAAGCTGTTAAAACCAAAATGCCCTAGTTGCACTCCATGGCTCAGTAGTTATGCTTTTTATACTCTTAAGGTATAAAAGATTCACCTCTTAATGTGAATCCACTGATGCATCTCCTGAAAGAGGCTGGAATGGTTAAAAATATCATAATTGAGAAGGTATTTCTGTCAAGCATTCACTTCATTGACCAAAATGTGGTCAGACTTTGGCAGATCTGCATAAAATTACTTTGGAAAGTATCTGCCCATCCTGTGCTGGAAGGAGCTGCAGCTCAGCAAGATGTTAGGGAAAAGCAAAGGACTGCCAACAAAATAGCTCTGTTGTTGGACACCAAGGAAAGCATAAGCAGAATGACAAGGGTTGTTGGTGAAACACAATTGACTGAAATATTCTGAAATTCAGTATAAATTGTATGTGAATTAAAGATGTATTTTGACTGTACAGGGAAGAGAGGAGGCCAAGTACTACTTTCTGAGTATTTGTGGGGGTTTAGAACAGTGTTTTTCCATAATGGTAACTTTCTGCTCTTGCATACTGTTTTAGGAAATAATTCAATCTACAAAATGACTTCTGAAACTGGCATCTGGATTTTCTGGCTAGAAATTTATATTATCAGCTAACATTTATCAGGTCCTTCCAAGCTTTTTGCTCCTTCTGACTGCTAGTATTGGAATACATTTTCATTAAATGATTTTTTCATAACAGTAGGAATTATTACTGTATTTTGCAGCTAGAAGGAAGATAGGCAGATAGATAGTAGTGCTATTGGGGGAGCATATAAAGTGATTGTGTCATCTCTTAGTTCCTGCTTCTCCATCTCTTGGTTCCTGCTTCTCTACAGTCAGAAACTGATTATTAATACTGCACAGGGAAAAGATGCTGAATGTTTAAATCTACCCCATCTGATATAGGGAGACTTTAAAACTGGACTTTTCAAACCCCAGCTGGGTAGAAGTAAGCTGCCTTAACTGTGCAGTGGTACAACAGTTAATATCAGAAGACTAAACTTTTTTAGTCTTCTCTACACCTGTGTCCAAGCATGCAAGTGTCAGGCTTCCTCAGCTGGTTTTGGTCTTCTTTGTTTGGGTTTGGGTTGATTTGTTGTTTGCTTGTATTCATTTTTTTTTTCTGTTTTGTTGTTGTTGTTGTTGTTGTTTGTGTTTGGTTTTTTTTGGGGGGGTGGGGAGGTTGATGGTGGGATAAATGTCTGGCTTCTGTAGAATTTCCTGAAACAGAAACAGCATGATAAACTTTCCTCTTATTTTCTTTAGTCAGGAGAGCTGCCAAAATGAGCTGACACAAGTACAGCACTGTCTTCTCCCTACATATGTCTTGGATCATGAGGCATAGCAGCATTTAAGCTTCAGAATGGTGCTTGAAGAGCATGCTTCACGGGGACATGAGCATGTAAGTAGGATGACTTAATTTTAGTGCATATGCATGCATATCTTTCCTCCCTTGTGAGCAGTTTTTCATTAAAGGAAATGATTAGGTTCTTATTATTTATACATTGTTTTTCATTGCTTAGGGAGATTTTTCTGTAATCTGCCTCACACTCTGAAGGATTGTAAAATAACTTTCTGTCCATTAAGTAATTGGCTTAATGCAAGAAATAGAGAATGAAAGAAATCATGTGTACAGGAGACTCTCTGCTGACTTTTATTCTCTTTAAATTCAGACAACAATCTCTTCTGGCCTCGTTGTTATTTAAAAGCTTTTGAAGATTTTTGGCTGGGAAACAAAAGAAAAGCAGCAAGAGGAAAAAAGGAGCCATGCAGTATGTTTTAAGCTAATGGAGCACACTGGGGAGCTTGTTCTAGAGAGATTCTCCATAAAGGCAGCAGCAGGGATGGGAAGAATCTCTGTCCATCTTCCCATATCCAGTTGGGTTTACATGATAAATGGTTTGATGATGAGCTGAAGAAGGATGCTTTTGACCAATTATGTGTTATTAATTCTACATCTGACCATAAGATTATTCCAAATTTATTCCAAAGTAAATGGCCAAGCGTAGATTTCTTTTTTCAAAATTCATAGCAGACACAATCTTACCACTTTATTCATGTTCAGTAGCACCTAACTCTTGCAAACCAGTGGAATTTTGTGTTAAGTGAGATAATAGCTGAAAGATTGCAAAATAGGAAACTAGCTCTTACTGAAAGAGGCATTTCTGCCATCACCCTATCCTAATGTACCTCCCTTACTGTCCAAAGTGTAACTGGACATTGAGAAATTCCTAAATAGGGGAGGTGTTATGCCACAGGCAGCTCATGTCTTTGTGCAGCTGTCTGGTTTCCACATTACACAGTATCTGCCTGGTCAGGATATGAGTTTGAGTCATCAACAACCACTTGCATGAGCACATATTCAGTTTTTTTCAATCAACTCATTGCATCCTAATTGTATTAGGACTATAAATGCACTAAAAATTCTTTCAGGATTTTACCATAGTATGTTCAATCTGGATGCTATATTTGAAGGTTATTCTATATAATAGTTATTAAAATGCCTATACTACAAATAAAAAGGTGGGAAAATATTGGCTCATGAACATTGGGATAGAGATCTTGAGGGTGCAGAATACAGGGTACAATGTGTTGTTATTTTAGGTGTTCTAAAAGAAAACAGGGAAACAGGATGTGACAATAAAAGTCATTTGGGAATTTTCCAACGGAATATTCTTATCTGCAAATGCAGATTTGATGGGGTTAAGGAACATGCCGTTTCAATGATAATTTCATCAAATACTCAGATACTCTCATTTGCATTTAAAATGAATATGATGTTCAGAAACAACAACAAAGATAGTAATTTAGTCTTAGGAGCCTGCTTTCCATAAAATGTCATTAGAAATGGACTTTTAAAAAGGGTAAGTCAGAGCAACAGCTCAACATATAGGTACTTTAAAGACCTCAGCATCTTTTTCCCAAGAACAGAATGATCAACAAACCAGAGAAAAGAGCAAAGCTGGAATTATAGTCAGAAGCCTCCAGTCATCCTGTGCAACAGGCAACTATCCTAACCCCACTTATGGGCTGGGTTCCATTCTGTTAGCTAGTTAGCTGTTCAAATTATTTTACTGGATTAATTGTTAGACAACCATTTCCAGAACAGTTCAAAAGGTTACAGTTAAGTCAGTTACTGGTGAAATGAAAGGCTAAGGGTCAAGACTAAAGTTTCAACAAGGAAAAGCAGTGTGACATCAGTAATTTTGAGCCTTTAGCCTTCTGAAATGACTTCTGAAACCCCTTTATTTTTTCCTGCTCAATAGGAAAATATTGAAATTTGTAGAAAATCATTTGGTCCCCTTGCTCACGTCTCCTGCCTATCCTTACTTTTCACTAAGAAAAAAAAATGGGAAAATTTAACACCTCTATGTAGGGATAGAGCAGACTAATGAAAGTTTATTTTTTAGCTTGCAAGTACAATGCATGTCTCTGTATTTGTGTGTGTGTGTGTGTGTGTGTGTGTGTGTCTGTAGAACTGAAGCATGTAGGAACTGAAAGGATTATTTTAATGAACAGTTTCCTCACATTTACCATTCCTCACAAAACAACTAGACAATGAAATACCATGGAGAGAAAGAGTGGACTGAATAAAGCTTCCATTGTGTTCAATAACAAAAAGTTTAGAGTAAGAATAGTCACAGGAGAAAGTCATGTCAAAGAATGTAAGAGACACAATAGGTAAAATAGTGAATTGTACTGATAAGAAAAAGTGAAATATTATTTTTCCTGCAGTAAGCAGGAAGCGAGACTGAACCCAAAATCTTGCATGTATTAAGACTCTGGAATGGAGCCTTCCAGCTTTTGGAAACTAATTCTACCATTTACAAGTCTAATTAAATTCTGAAAACCATAAAATATTAGAAAGTTAAAACCAGTAGCAAATTAGAGCCTGGAAAGTCTTCCAGAAGGGATCTGTGTGCTTTACAATAATAATAAAAAAAATAGAATATAATGTTACTCTGGTGGAAATCTTTGATCTCTGGATACAATGAAAGCAAGACACTGCCAGTGGATCATATAATCACTGTGAAACACTGCACAATTGTGGTCACAGTGTCTGACTGGCTGTGGGCACTACAAAATTATCTGTGAAGTGCACAGAGACTCTTTAAAAGATCTTTCCAGAAAAAAATTACTTCAATCCCTTAGATGAAAATTGGTTAATATGTTGAAAGTTAACATCCTGTACAAATTAATATTTTTTTTACCAGAGTAACTGTGGATGTTCCCATTACTCAGATAAAATGCCATCTCTTTTTCAAA
The DNA here is from genome assembly GCA_013398075.1 of Notiomystis cincta. Classification (NCBI taxonomy): domain Eukaryota; kingdom Metazoa; phylum Chordata; class Aves; order Passeriformes; family Notiomystidae; genus Notiomystis; species Notiomystis cincta. The sequence goes on along the minus strand of VZRX01023170.1, from coordinate 34,675 downwards.
GGCTCTTAAAATCTTGAGCACACTGATATTTCATGACAGCCAGTTACACAGGTTAATTGCAAACTGTGCAAAAGTATATTGCTTTTCTAGTCCATCAGAACTTTTTGTTCTTGCATTGTTAGAGGATGAATAGAAGATTCTTATTGACCTTCTGAAAAACATTTGTTGTTTTAGCTGAGTCAAATATATTTCCTCTGATGTGGTTTTTTGGTGGGGTTTTGCTGTTTGGTTTTGGGCTTTTTTTTTTTCTTTTTAATTAAGCAGATTAAATCATCTTGGTTTCTTCAGTCACTTAGAAATTGCATTTAGTCTATAACCACTTTCATCACCTGTCCTTGAATACTAATTTTTTCTTCTAGAAACATAACACAATGACCAAGATTCTCGTACCATTAAACTCAACAAAAGTTCTTGACACTTTAAGGCCAGGTTTTGCCAATGGTACAAGTAAGGAGACAATATTTGCTATTGCTGTTAAAGCATCTTCTAGTACTTCCTTTTACCTCATCTCTTAGGCCTCTATTCCTTTTAGGGTGTCAGGTGTAACTGTCATTAAGCTTCTTTTAGGATATTTTAGAACCCATCAGGGAGCATAAAAAAGGTAAAAAATCCCTCCCATAAAACATTATTTTGCATTTCTCAAAAATTGCATGAGTTAATACTCTCTGCCCCAACATCAGTATACTTTTCTGAAGTTTTCTGTGTTTTTTGGGGACTGTAACCCCATCTACGTTTTTGCCTTTTTTTGTCTCTTTTCACTGAGAAAAGTACTTAAAATGAAAAAGTACTTAAAATGTTCCAAATATATTATTTATGCCAACTTTTGTGGTACATCCTTTAGCCAAAGCAAAATTTGCCCAATTACCTAATGGCTGTTTTCATTAAAAACTTAGTTAATGTTTAGAAGTCTACACTTTAGTATGCAAACTTTTAAAAAATAATAATTTAATAAGAAAATAATCTATATGGGCAACCTTAACTGAAAATTCATGACATGTATTTGCAAATACTATGTGGATTTGTACTCAGGTAATCATAAAAGCATTTTTATTATTTTATTTAATTCTGAGATTTAATTCTGGGATTAAATTCTTTTTGGATAAGTATATTAGCTTTGGCTGCAGCAGAGATAATTTTCTTCATTTTAGCTCCTACTATGAGGACAAGTTTTGCCAGGTTGGTGTTGCTCAGGATGGGTGTTGATCTACTGGTAGTGAGCAACTCATTTTTGTGCCTCTTGTTTCTTTCTGGTTTGTTTTGCCTTTTCCTCATTTGGGTATTAAAACATCTTGACACAACCCATGAGTTTTCTCACTTTTGCCCTTCCTATTCTCTCTCATCACACTGCAGAGGGAGAGAGGTAGAAGCTGTGTGGTGTTTGGCTGCCTACAGGGTTAACCCACAACAGCAAGCATTTCAGAAAACCCCATGATCCTCAGGCTTGTAAACAATAAGTTACAGGTGAAAAATGTGGGTGCACTGCCTATCACTTGTCAAGCAGGGTTGGCTCTTGGGTTTGAGATTTTTAGCACCTGCAAGGCATTAGGCAATCTTCAAAATAACCTGATCAAATAACTGCTGTTTTGTTGGGGTTTTTTTTACAGAAGGAAAGGAGGCAGCAAAGATTTTAAAGGGTGAGCTAAAGCATCAATTATTACTGTATCTGAGTGTTTACTCTCCCTGAAATTTAGTTTCTTTAGAGGATGGAGCTTAAGATCTGTCCTCAAAGCCTTACCTATCCAATATTCACTAATAACTGGAAATTTGGGGCAATTGGCTTGCAGACCTGTCACAGGAGTTCTGATCTCCCTGTCCTTGGTTGCATGATACTGCATGCCATCACAGTGATGTGGCTGCTATTTTACCAAAAGATTTCCCAATTTCAAGTGGCTCTTCAGAGAGCTCATGACTCACTGGGAAAGCAGTGAGTGTTACCTGGCCAACCCATGAGAATCTTCACACCCACACCTCCTCCCACTCTTCTTTTTTTCCCCTCTTTTTTTGTCTTTCCTGCTCCTATGTCTTAATCAGGATGAGCAGGTCATCAAAGCACAGCTGCATGTGCATCTATTTGGATAAGTATTTTAAAAAGCAGGTTCATCCCATGGCTTTTTGTCTGTTTATAATGTATATATGGGCAAAATGTAAGAGTATTTTACATAGCATAAGGTGTCATTTCATATGAGAAGTAATAGCCAAAACTGAACATAACATGCTTTTTTTTTCCACAAGACAACTGGTTTGCACAATGCCACCAAGCTGCCAATTGTACTTTAAAGTAGGAACTGTATAAGACTAGGAGATATTTCAGAAAATATCCTCTGAAATCAAAAAAAGGTTCCTGAAAAGCAAAGGCCAGCATATTGCCCTCAGGGTAAATCTTTACCTGATAACAATGGCCCATTATCACTGGTGCATCTCTGCTCAAGAGTCATGGAGTAGCTCCTATACCAATGGGATGAATTCCACATATTTCCATATCTTTCAGGAAGATAATTCCCATATAACTGAGCTATTGAGCCCTCACCCTGTATTGTAGAAAACACATACAGTATTACAAACATAACCTAGCCTTCACATTCCAGCAGAAAATGTAGTAATGAAGTTTTCAGGAAAAACTTAATTTATTTTGTATACTATAATGTATTTTGAGAACAAGAGGTTTCCTGAGTAATTCATTATATAAGGAGCAGTCACCCAGAACCATATGAAGACAATTGGTTATGGATTTCTGGCAGCTGAATTGCAATCTCAAATTTTTAAAGTTGCCTATAATAAACACTAAAGTTATATTAGTCTGACCATATGAATTATTTGCATAGTGTTTTAACAATATAATCCCAATTCTCAAATGGTTGCAAAAAGCTTACATTATTAAATTTTAAAGAATTGTATGGATTTAATGAAAAATGAGAAGCAAGAAAAAAATTTGAGTTACTAGATTTAATTTAAAGCAAAATCACAGGTAGGTTATGCATCTGAAACTTCTATTAGTTGAATATGTTGAATAACAGTACCATAAAACCTGTGCAACTGCAAAGCAAGCAATAAAATATGAGCATAAGTTTAGTGTTCACTGTTCTGTAGTTAAAATTATTGTTAGCCAAATAGTGGAAGGAAAGGAGTTCACTCTTCCAAAAAAACATCTGCTCATTGTCTGAAGCTTCTCATACTTCATAATGTCCAAGTTTATATATATTGCTCAGTTAGAACAGAAGATTGAGGGCAGAATTGTCCCAGTTTAGCCATTGGTATACTTCTCCAAATCAAGTAAAGCTTTCTACAACCTGTAAATGACAATGATATTTGGTGGCAAATATTCTAGACAGAGTGGTGGGGGGAAAAAAAAGCAGCATGAATTCATTGAATTTGTTTTGGTAACTTAGAAATAAATGCTTAAATACTGTGAAAGGCAAGAGGGCTAACATTGCAGCCTTGCCACTACAATTTTAATATCTAAATTGGGGCATATTGCAGGACTACAAGAGAAGGCAGCAGATGGGCTCTGTTTGAGGTCTCTGTGCAGAAGATGGGGGGCTGGGTATGCACATCTTGATCATTCAGGAGCTGGACTTGTAGGATCATCTAGACTGAGAATTTGACTGGATTGTATCAAAACACTCCTGCTGCCTGAATACCCATCTTCCCTATCCAGACAATCCCCAAGGAAAGGGTGATGTATGGGACTCCACCACAAAATGGAGCAGGAGTGGAGCTGAAGCTCAAATATGTAGAGACCCAAAAGATGGGGAGCAGTTCTGGGTCCTTCAGCTAACAAATGGTCATTAGATATTTAAAGATGGCATGTTCAAAGAGAACAGATTTCAGTTGTTGAATCATCCTGTTCAGGTGGTGATGAAATGAAGAAATAGGATGGTCACATTCCCATGTGGTCCCATATAAAATATATGTGAAGAAACCAGTCCTCTTTCTTGGGTTATGTGGCTCTCTTATGACTATGGCAATTTTATTCAGGGAGTTCCAACTCGACCTTAGGATGATGAAAAAATCTGGAGAAAAACATATCTTCAGAAAAATGACTCACCTGATCCCTGACAGTCACACAACAGAGAAATACCACGTGCAGTGATGGAGAACAATGCAGAAACAGATATGCTGATGTTCACACAATTTCCTTGAAGAGGTTTAAGATGATTATCTGTGAAGCCAAGAAGTGACTGTGAGGTTGAGTCATCAGTGTGAGCTCCTGAACAGAAAGTGTGCCAAGGTAGAATTCACCATAAATATGTTATACCATATTCACTTGAAAGCAGATCAGACAGGCTTGTTGCCTTTGAGGGGGATGATGAATCTATTGTATCTAAAAAAAGCTATGCTGCAGAGGAACATTCTCAGAACTATTGAACTTGGAACAGAAGACAAGAGTTAAAACAGACTTGATTATTTTTTGAATGGTTCTTATCATAAGGCTGAAAACCAGAATAATATGATTAATACAACTAATTTGGTATATAAGTTTTTTTAGGGAAACTACAGTGTGTTAGAGCAAGATGGCAAACAGCGCCTACTATTCCTAAACAACTGTCATTCACTGAATCTTTGTGAAGCAGATTCAGCCAAAAATGGTACCAAAGCTGTTGCTTGTGCTGGCATAGTGAAGACTGTTTACAGTTTGCTTTGTAGCATTCCAAAAAGCCAAGACACCCTGCAGTGTCACACTGGAAATTCCCTTCAAGGGCTCTCTGGTGCAGGATAGACAGATTGTGTTAATGGTGACTGATCCTTCACAGCTTGTTTACCAAGCATCAACACAAATTTGGAAAAGCATTTAGAAAAATCTAAAATTAAAAATTACTAGGACATGGAATGAAGTAAATGAAGCTATAACACAATACTCTTGCATGTACAGCACGCTGGTAGCCATTAACTGAAGGAACTGAATAATTCAAGGAAAACTGATGCTGCAGAAGTAGAAAGTCTGCAAAACTTGATATGTGAACTGGAAATCATATACAACAGTTCTGTGGGGTATTCTGAGCAATGATCAACCAAAAAAAAAAAAAAGAGGAAATATATTTCAGATTAACACTATAGCTGACAGAGGAATCACAGTTTATTTCATTTACACATTAATTAGCAGTTTATTTCCATCCTTCTTAGACTGTCAGCCAAATTTTCAGCTGTTTGTGGAAACATTTTGGGGTTTTCAAGACTATATATTTATGTCCTGTATCAAAATTTTATTTCTCCAGAACAATTTGTATATGTTTGATCTGAACCAGGAAATTTTTCACCTGAAGACAAAGTTAATTTTGGAGTGTGTTCTCATGTCTTTGCATGTAGTTAGATTGTGTGAGATTTTAAAAAATAATTTATATAGATATCAGTTATTTTTTCCTACATTGACAGCCACAGCTGCATCGCCTTAGCATCACTGAGCAAATTCAAGATCAACAAAAGCTCTTCCACTTGCAAGTTAGCTCAGGACAGATTGCATTATACTAAAAATCATTTTCCCTCAAGACTGACAAAAGACTGAAGTAAAAGATCAAATATAGGGCCTGAATATTTCCTTTGCTCAGACAGCCATGGAGACCAAGAAAATAATGATGATAGTAGAATGCAAAGGCATATGGGATCATTTGGGTTTTATCATGTCAAATCTGATATTATTAGGTGAACTTAGGATCTGTAATGTTGAAACTTTGAGACAAATGACAAATATAGATGGGCCCAAATGTGGCCCTGTCGCCAAAAATCTTCAAAATATTATCATAAAGAAAATAGAAAAAAATGGCTCACACAGGAAATAAATCACTTTTGATAGTTTTTGTTAGTGGGGAGCCAAAATGTAGACAAGGAAGGAAAGAGAAGTTTTCTGTGCATATATAGCAGTGAAAATGCATGAGGGGGTCTGCCAACCCAGGAAAGCTAAAGAGCTTAGAAATATAAACCAAGATGTTTGTCTACTGTTTTATCTTTTTTTCCTTAAATTAGGATTCTAAGTGGTTTTTTAATCTTTCCTTGTTACACTATTTCTTTTTACCTCCCATCATGTTTTTTCAATAATTTTACTTTCTAACTGGCTTATTTTGATATTTTGGCCTCTGGTCGAGGTTCAGAAAAGTCTTCTGGATATTTTATCTGACCTGAGCCTACGTGTTGGCCAATCTGCATGCTCACAGACTACAACCCCTGCATCTCTGTGTGCACCCCAGATCTGGGGCTGGGAGGTATCAGATATGCTCTTCCTCATGCAATGCTTGCAAATTGTTATTTCCATGGCTCACAACCCTTACTTATCCTTTAAAATACCCAAGTGACTGATTTGCTGATTTCTAATATTCAGCAGCAGTGGCCTAAATTCTCTTCTTGATTCTGTCTATAGGTTTTGGTGATTGCCTGGTTACATTTCCCATTTCTACTTTTTTCCCCAAAACCTGAAAGAAATGCAATCTTCCTGCTTTTTGTTTGAGAAATACATGATTCATATTGTTTTTTCATCCACCAAGTTGTTGATGTCATGATGACAAGTAGCACCTACAAGTCCACTTGCACTGTATTTGGGACACAAAAATACTTTTATTTGTCTTTCTTATATGTAGATGCATCTTTGACATATGAGTTAATTCTATTTATAGCTTCCTAGTCTTTATGATATGAGCATTACTCCTAGTTCCTTTGTAATAAAGATATATCAGAAGAAAAGGCACTTTTCCTCCAGGAAACAGATTTCTGATTGACTGACTTACAACAGTAAGGTCTTTCATTTGATGAGCATTTTGATCTGCACACTTTCCATTCCACTTGAGCAGAGATAGCCTTGAAGGCAAACAGAGAAGATTCCACTAGTAAGTGGTGGCGGCTGCAATTTCCAACTGTCTTTCAAAGGTGCTTTACACTCTGGATCCTATTTAAACATCGACCAGTGAATGTTCTGTGGCAAAACCTGGGGTTCAGTCATTTCCTCTACCAGTAAAGATATTCATAATAAGTACAGTAAAGACCCCTGTCCTTTAGCTTGGTTTACTGCCTCATTCAGAGGCTTCCCTTAATTACCTCAGCCATGACCCAGCTTCCTGCTCGGAAGTCAGAAAACCACATCCTCACTGCAGGCCCTACTAGTCCTGCACCAAAATTGCTGTGTACAGAGAATAGACTGCAGTAAGGACTCATGGTCCTTTTTGTTGTTAGAGCATTGGACACAATCATAAGACATGGTTGGTTTTTATTTGCCAACTGGTTCTATGAATTCTGGTTAATATTTATTCATCATGACAGGTATCAGCCCCTTATGTGTTTTCATTAACCTACAGCCAAAACAAATGTTCCCTCCCTGAAGTGCTGACTGGGGAAAAGACATTGATTTTCACTGCTGTCAAGGCTTTCTCTGGAAATGTGAGCCTGGGACAGTGCTAGAGATGGCAACAGAGCCTCACACTGGAAAAAAGGCAAAGAGATTTGAATAGCTCCTTAGTAAGACAACATCATCTATTCTGTAAGAAATACCACAGGTGATGTAATTAAATATTATGTCATAGGCACAAGGGAGGTAAGAGAAAGTTTTGTACTCAGCTAACCTAGAGCTATAACTACCTTACTTTGAAAAAATATTTTTTAATATAGTTATGTGTAATATGCTTTTATGTGAATGACACATGCAATTAATTTATTAAATCCTCATTAATTCTTTAAAATAGATATGCTGAAGATAATAAAATATTTATTTTAGACTTGGAAAAACTAACCAGCCTAGTTTTAAAAACCACTAAAGATTTGTAGTTCTCAGGTAATAGGAAATATGAACAGTCAATGCCCATCAGCTTTTCTTGTTTTCTATAAAAAAGGCTATGTTTACATGGATAAGAAATGCCATAGTTATTGGATGCTTCTAACTGGCTATAGATGTAGCCTAGAGCACTAGAGGAAATTACTCTGCACGGAGATGAGTTAAAGTTTGCTTTGAAGCCTAATCTAAATTTCATAAGTGAATTGTCCATGGAATTGGTTAAAGAAAATCTCACTGCAAATACCTATTCATTTAGCTAAGGTTTTTGTGAGGCACAGAGAAATAAAACTTGTGGTTTTCTTCACTTCTAGTTGTCCAGATACAGGCATGTACTGCATGCTTGAAATCCTGTCAAATAGTTGATAAAATATATATATACTTCATAACATACATATATACTTCATAACATACATACATACATATATATATATATATATATTACTGTGCATGATTTCTCTTGTCAATTAGAGTAAAGGATATTAAAAAATTGAATAATACATTCAAATCTCAGGTAACTGAGATTTGTGCACACCATCCAAATCTGCAATTTCCGGTCTTTCTAAGTTTGGTCAAAGACTACTTAGGTTCATTATTCACAGCACATGTATCTTTATGAGTCCTCAATAATCAGAGATGGAATGATGGCAGAAGCCTGGAACCCAACCCATTAATGATGATGAATATTCTTTCAGAGATGAGGTGCTATTAATCTTAGAAGAACTATCATGGGTTACAATCTGCCTGTAAGCAATACCTCCATTCCATTTGGGTTTATATATAGTGATTCCCAGATGAAATTATTTAGATTGCAATATCTACCTGTAATCTATTTGATTTTATGAATTTGAGATTCTTTTTTTTCCCCCAATGCATTAAGATTGCTGTGCTTTAGAGAATACAGCTCAACATTTCACATCAAGACTAACATCTTTTTTTACCTTAAACACAAACCTAAAATGGTCTCTCAGGGTTTGCTTAGCAATGATGACAGAAAGCCAGTAGTTAGGCTAGTGATTTTCTGCTTGAGGCAGAGCAAGCACTTGTCAGTGAAATGTTGTAAGGGGACCTTTTCACAACCTGACTCCAGTGGTTCACAGGCTCTCGCAGGCTCAAGGCCAACTCTGCACCATTTGATCATAAGCGTTCAGTGCATGTGACTGGGGAAAAAATTCAAACAGCTCTTTCAGTGAACATTTGGGTCAGAACTTTTATTATATAAATAGGCACCTGCTGCTCAGAGCTGTGGCAGTGAGCATGTAGGCATATGCTGCTATGCCAGCATCTCTTCTAGGGGAATCTCTGATCTGGTCCCATACCTGGCTGCTTCTAGCATGTGTCTTCATGGAAGACACTGCCACTATTTTAAACTTTACATGCTTCTTTCTTCTACCTAAATAAGTTTAATCAACTTTTTCTTCCTAGAGCTGGAACATCTAATACTAATTAAAAAGGCAAAGATCCTGCAAATCCTTTGGTGAAAATGATGGCAGCATTCCAGGTAAATATTTAAGAGACAGAAATATAATGAAAAACTTCAGACATTTCTATTCACACTTGACTCATTTCTTGTACTGTAGATATGATCTTGCCACATTGCAGCTTTTGTTAGTGTTTACAGTCTACCTTATCAAGGCTTATTTTAATTCTCCATAGTTCATGGACAATTGACCAGACAGATCTTAATGTGACATTGATTTATTGAATAGCATTAATAAATACTTCAACTTGGGTCTTATTGACTCAATCAAACATTTTGACTCTTTATAATCGCTGTGGTCAGTTGAATCAACATTGCTACTGGGGAGATGCATTACTGTTAGTATCCAAAAATGTCTACAGAATGTTTTAAAGTGTTTTACCATGCATATAAAGTAACAATTATTCTAAAATAATTAACTGGGTCCTGAACCATTGAACAACAATCAGAGGTGGAAAACCAAAAGGCTATTTAGCAAATTAATGTTTCCCGCCTCTCTTCAGGATTTAACTCCCTGAAATCTAGTGTACATGAAGAATCTAGCAAAAAGTCATTCTATCCATGTTCCATCACTAACAGAGCATCTGCCTCAGGGACACTTCTTATCTTGGCTGTCTCTGTCTGTTGTGTCCTCATCGTGCACAGGTGATGGCATGAACAGACTTTAATTCAGAATTAGCTTTACAAGATGCAAGCATGGCAACATATTGTACTTTGCAATGCTGTACTTCTTTTGGCTTGGCACATCCATGGGGGAGAATAACATTTCAGACAAACATCTCTGGATATGAAGATGGAGTTAAAACATTAATCACTGCCTGCTCACCCTTTGATCATTTTAGGGGCTGTTTGGTTTTTTCCCTTGAATATCCTCTATTCAATGAAATCAAAAGGGAGAGTCATGGGTTCATATTTTTCAGTTTTCATAACAGAGATCTAAAGATCCTTGAGACTGATGCTGCCTGAGACCTGTGCAGCAGCAGCTTCCCTCCAGAACTAAACCTGGATCATGGTTCCTGGTTTTCCAGGGCTGATTTTGTTATTCAAGGCTGAGGACTGAGTACCTTGGCCCATAACCACCATTGCTGCTCCCATATTTTTTGATAATTTCTGATGCCCTCCACACAAACTCCCAAAGCCTCAGTTTGCTGTATCCCCCCCTTACTAAGTAAACAGTGTCTCCCACTCAGCTGCCCTCTACTCAGCAGGCAGATAGAGACTGAAGGTGTGAATTCTTTTCAATCAAAACCAGGTTATCAGGAAACAGTTAATAATCAGAAACCTGTCAGTTAGCAAACAAGTAACAAAAACTGCTCACCACAGATACCCCTGGAAACTACCAGAAGCAACCAAAATTCTCACAAGGACATCTATTTTATTAATTGCCATCAAGCTAAGGCAGTTTCATTGTGTCTAAGCAAGAACTTAGCTCATATATAGCAATAGGAAAGAGGTGTACAGAAGTAACAATATCTATATTTTATCTAAGAGAGTAAATTCAGGAGTAGTCAATGTATCATGTGTGCTCAGCTAACCATTTTCTACTCCAGAACAATCACCAGTAAGTACAGAAAAACATCACATGATGAAATACATTAGTGAAATTTATAACTGGCTTCTTCAGTAAAGTGCAGCTTGACCTTGCACTAACCTTGAAATTTTGTGAGCAGGAGCAAACAGTCATTAAACTATGAACAGCTTGCATAATATTTAAGTAGCAAATATTCCCATGAAAATTAATTGAAGTATGAGGATTATGAACACAATCACATATTTTTCGTTTTGCCAAAGGTAAATGGGAGACTTTTTCTAACTATTCACACAGGAGGCAGCAGGAAAAGAACAGTGACCTCCCAAACATACCTACATTTGCCTAAAGATTTTGAAAAGAGAAACCGTCTTTGTAGGAGAGTTTTCCAGAGATGTGAGTATATGTGTGTACCAGCATCAAGTTCCTCGTGTGGATTTATTTTTGCACCTTGGTATTTTTGCACATATGTGCTGGTCTAGACCCGTTGTGCATGCAGCCTTCACAACAGCATGCCAAGACACAGAAATGCTGACTAGCTGTGAGCCCTAGATGACGTTCATGCAGCCCATTGGCACTAGATAGCAGCACCTTTGAAAACAGTCTGATGATTCTGAGGTTCTTGACAGACTAGCTAGTAAATACTAAATCACTGTGTGATTTTTAGTAATCTCATATAAACCAAATAATATTACGTCAATACAAAACTGCAGTAATGCACTAGCTAATTAAGCCCTTTGAATGATTAAGCTGTATTTATAGATCTTCTAACTCAAAGAGATCATACCTGGCAGATCAATGCTAGTGTTAAATAAGTCATTAGCCTCTTCAAAGATTGCACACAAGGTCAGTGAATTGTGATGGTGGAACATTTTAATGAGCTGAACACTTGACTTATGGGAACAGAACTGACAACAATTCTCTTGGGTAGAGACTCTACATGTCTGAAAAACACCACATTGTCTTTCTAGACCTTGATTTCTCAATCAATAAAATGGAAACAACAATTCTGTAACACAAAACAACCATTCAAGTTAAGTAATAGCACATGTAGGTTTGTAATGTTGTTATAGCACACAAAAAATGTGTTATTAAGGTTACATTTTGTTCTCACATTATTACACCAAGAATTTATTTTACAACTATTCTCACCTTACAATATGCTATGGTTGAAAGAAATACTAGAAAATCAAAAGAATTATGTTACTGCTCAAGTGAATCTGGCACATTCCCAAAGGTTGATGAAGATTTTTTTCAGGTCCTTTCTGGAGATTTCTAGGGTCTTATTCTTGCTTTCCCTTCCTACCTGTTTGATGCTCAGCATGATAGTACCATTTATCATCTGTCATCAACAGTGAATGATAAATCTCTGTGATAAGATATATGTCCTTTTATTCATACAAAAACCAAATCCAGTTCTGAAAAAAGAAACTGAAATCTTTGCCAGCCCAGGACAGTATCATCAGGGGGAATGTTTCACTAATATTTCAACCTGAATTGGAGGTACCTTCTCCAGTTCATTAGTTCTAGCATATCTGCCATCTATCTTCTAAAACTTGTAAGAAAAAATCTAATTGCATTTTCAACTTCATTATTGGACCCCTGACTTTAAGTTATAGAGATGGAACCATTCCTCACTTCACACATGGTATGTAACATCTGTTAGAAGATGACATTAAGCATGCCTTCTATACCATGGATTAGGCTTGATCAACTCTTTGATTTTCTTATTTCAAACCCTAGAGCTATTATATTAACAAAATCTATCTTTTGTGCTTTTCTGTCACTGTCTGATTTTTGCTAAATTTTCTATAATGTGGTTTGTTGAGAGAAAAGCTTAGCTAACCATTCATACTTGAATTGAGAATTCAGCATGATTGCCCTGTGAGCATGTGCCTGGAGGGAAGCAAAAATAGGGTTGCTACATGGAAAGATGAAGTGATTGAATTCAATGCCTGAGGCCACAAACCTCATTTTCATGACTGTTAATATGTAGAACTAAATGAAAGCGAACTTGTGAGCTAGTGCATGCTTTTATTCTTGTTCCATAAAAACTAACATTATGCATTCTACCTGGGAGATTTATTTTTACTCTTGCAAAAAAGAATGTCACTGTTCTAAGCCTACAGTCTGGAACATGATCAAATGATCTACTACTCACAAGAAGCTACCGAACCAATAGTTTGAAATTTTATCTAATGCACTTCTCAATGACATGGATATCCATTAAAGGCACATTATTCAAACCCTTGAAATACTATTTGGGATCCTAGCACTAAAGGCACAATGGCTGAAGATGTTCATAGAACCAAAGTGTAATTGTAATGTGGTCTCATCATGAACATAGCTCAAAATTGTGTTCTGCCTTGATAGTGTCACAGTAACTCCTGTTATGGATGAACCTCTGTAAGTATTAGTTTAGAGATAAGTATTGTCAGGGCATTCAAGCACCATTGAAATATACAGAGTTTTCATTTATAGACATTGCTTGTGCAGTAATTCTAATAAGTGATGTAAACACCGAGCTCCTGCTAGTGATACTTATCACACACAAAAAGGTTCATCACATGTTGCTTGATGATGCATCAGTGCTTTGTTCAAAAATTGAATCTACCTCTGACTTTCAAAAGAGATTGGCCACATCACTAGTGACTGACTGCTGGGCTCAAGTTTCTTTTATGAGTCAGTTTGACAAAGGGCTCTTAACAACACAATGGGAGGTCTTGGATGAGACAGTCTGCTAGGCACTCCTACGTCAATAGGTGTCATCTTCTCAAGTCCTGACTATAAAACATGATAGATGGCATGAGCAATAATAGATCAAGCAGGCCTGGGCCATGCCAGCATGTCAAGTGACTTTAACAAGATACAGCTAAAAGTAAATATGTGCTCAACAATACTCAAAAGCTTTCTTGTTTTGTCACTTTCTAAGAAACGTTGGAAAGAAAAAAGCCTATATCTACGTGTCCAAATGACTGGAGAACTGTTAGATCAAAACTTAGCTATTTTGATTTGGATTTGGAAATTTCAAGAGCTGTTGGTTTCAGAGAGATCAATTTGTCAAGTCTAGAGGCACAAGAGAGCTATGATTCATTTAGAATAGGAAACATTGACTTTTAAAATGTCTCTTAAGCATCACCTCATTACCACAGAAGTCTGCCAACAGAAAAGACTGTTTTACCTTATTTTGTTTTGGCCTTCTGGGATGCTGCAGTGATAGAGTAGTCCAGAAGTTAACAAAAATTATTTTCTCCACCTGCAGGGATGTTGTGGGCTCATTATCTCTGGCAGCATCCAACAGGTGTCTAGATGTTCCACTTGGGGATATGGTTTAGGGGTACTTATGGTGACTCTGAGTTGATGGTTGGACTAGATGATCTTGAAGGTCTCTTCCAAACCAGATGATTCTTTGGTAAGTACCTACAAAAGAAGAAAATGTGAGGGCTAATCTAGGGACAGTTCAGTGCCAATGAGTTAGCACCCTGATTCTACAATCCTATTTTAAAATTACCCATCTGTTGTGGAACTATTGGATTTACAAACCAGTGGAAAGGTAGTAATTTTATATCAGCAAGTAGTATGGGTCTATATCAGTGCACACAGCAGATCATAGGTAGGAAGCACCACTGGAAAAATGGAGTTGTTCTGCAGCAAAGTGTTTTCATTCACAAATACTCACATGTAAAGCAAAGGAATTTTTGTACTTTAAAAAAAAACCTTCAAAACCAGCATATGCTACTATTGGTTCTCTTTGCTTTTATCTGAAACCAAAAAACATAGTTTATCAAAATTAGGATCTTACCTCATTGCTCTCAGTACAAATCCTCTCATATGATCATGGCAGCTGTTTTACCATCACTATGGAGAAGTCTCATCTAGTTTAACAGCTGTTTTAATCTCAACATGAAGTATGGATTAATAAGTGAATTATGGAACTGAATGATTGACACAGCAAGGAATATGGTATTAGAAAGTGGGATTTGAAAGCATTATTAAAGAATGCAATGAATAAGTGTGAGCATGATGATTAATAGTATAATGTAGCAGAGGAGAAAAAAATTGTTAGCATAGTAGGAAGGGAAAACCTTGACCAGATTCTCAGCTGATGTACACTGCCCAAACCCAAAGGAAATTAGGAAAGCTCTGACAGATTATGGCAGCCAGGAATCTGGCCCCAGGAGAAATAGACTGAAATTAGGAAAAAAAAATTAAACTTTAGCTAAATATCTGAATAAGAATACTGACAGCGTGATCCCTTTAACTGAGAAACAGTCTCCAATGGGAAATGCTGAATATTTGGAATTAGATTAGGCAAAGCATTGAAAAAATATACCATGGGGACAAATTTGTACTGGAGGGGAGATGAATTAGACAGCCAAATAGGTCATTTTCACACATTCTATTAATTACTTAAAACTGATTGTATAAAGAAAAGAAAGAGCTTAGCATGTTTTTGCCGATACTGTTGTCCATTGAGTCAGTGTTCAGATGGAAACTTTCCTTTGCTCAGGATATGGCATATATCATCTTCAGCTGGATGTAATATTTATTATGGATAGCTTTTCTTTTTTTTTTTTTTCTGCATATGATGGGAAATAATGAGAATTCAAAGCCATTAAGTGGGGATGTTTTTGTGGGTGTCAATGGGATTTGAAAGTAGGCCATAAAATAGATATTTTTTTGTTTCCCTATGATGGTGTTGTCATACTGGACTCATAAGAAGCAGAAGAAGCAGAAGGCATGCTCATCTGAAGTTGTAACTGAGAATGTCCCTTCTTTAAATTAAAAAGGGAAGTCTAGGCTTTAAATGAGAAAAATACAACATCAGGCTCCAAAAAGCCACTTTCATTTTCATATAAATATGTAACCATCATTTGTTTAACTCACACCAAGCCATCAAATTTTGTGGTGGGCTATAAACTTGTTGAGTCATTAGCCTAGCTGCTTAATGGAGGAAAACTAAATTTCTGTTCCTGCATAATGACACTTATTCACTGTAGACATTTGCATCACTTGGAAACGATAAAACCTCATCCTTCATAATGAAGTTCTGAGCTGACAAAGAGGAAAATATAGTGTTGTGGGACAACTATGAATATAAAACAAGCTTAATAAAGAAGTAGTGACAAATTATATTATGCAAAATGCAATGCAATAAAAAAATGTTACTAACTCATTGGAAATGTCATAAATAATCTAAATAGTTTTTAACTGTCAAAGCCTTGAAAAATATATTCCTTAAAAAATATGAGGTACAGAATAGATGCCAGTTTAATTGCCACCATATTTTGACAAGCATGGAGAACCTTGTATTGAGTTTATTTGCTAAATTTAGCTCAGTTGCCTAAGATGAAATTATGAGGGGAGCAATACTATTTTGCTTTTTCAACTCAGTGATGCCCCATCAAAAACAAACTACCTCAGCCATTTTTAAGTGTTGATGTTTTCCATTTCAGATCAACATTTACAGTTTGCATTACAATCTCAAAACAACTGATCCTTATAAAGCAAAGAGAATTTCTAATGTGGATGTTCAGTAAAATCATGTATTGCCTTCTTAAAATCAACATTCTATTTGAACAAGTAAATACTCTGTCTGCTATATCTCTATGGGTCAGCAAGTACATGAAATCCTACTAGGACAGCTCCTTGTAGTATAGAAGTGTTTGTCCAATTTATGTGTCCAAATTACTCACTTTTCATTCTTCCAGAAATTTCATTTTACAGAAAGGAAAAAGACACTAGCATTTCAAGAATTGCTGGCGGCTCAAATAATGACTTAGATTCTATTTCTGCTGAAGTTTCATAGATTCCAATAGTCCCAGTGACTTGAATAGAAGCAGCTTTGAGGCTTGCATAACCAGAAGCATTTCTATTCATGAACACAGTTGCAAAATTAACTGCTAGTGTGATCAGATCCTCACTTCAATGGAGATTTCCCTGCTGACATAGGCACTTGTTTAATTATATGCTGCTCATACTTTAAATGTAAAATGTTCAAGATGCTTGAACCAGTTACTATGTATTCTGGAGTATGAGGATGGTAGGGACAAATGATACATTTAATGTACTGCTAAAAATCATATTGCTTTGAAAATGCAAGATTTGACATGTTTTGTTAATGATTTTGATTTATTTACTTTTTATATGAATGTCAGGCATCAAAAGTTGAAATCCTACTTTGTCTTTTAAAAATAAGACAATTTCTCCTGGGGGAAATGTATTTTAAATTTTCCCTCTGTTTTACTGAGAAAATAGTACTCATGTCTTCACACAAACACAGAGGAGTTTCATCCTAGATCAAATACACATAAAAATTTTGAGCTATTTTCAAAGTATTTTCAAAGGGACATGGGGATTTTTACCCTTTGGTTGTTATTATAGTGCTTCATTTCAGAAACACAAAATTCAAAGTAAGCAGGTTGGTTTTAACATGCTTGTGAGCCTAGTGTGGCTTTTTCTTTTACCCTTTCACATTTGGAACTGGCTATATGATATTTTCCATTATGCAAGAGGATTTGGAGTCACTCCGTCTGCTATGCTCTCTTTGGTCATGTCCAATAACTGATGTTTTCAATAACTCATTTGAATTTCCAGCTCTCCTGGGCAAAGCACCAGTCATTGTTATTATCTCTAAGGCTTGTAAATCTTCTCTTATTTTGAAAGTGCTTCATTTAACACATTAAAGGCACAAATAAGCATTTACAAAACAAAAATTAAGTGATTTTTAAGCCTGAAATGTGACTGCAGAGATTCCATCAGAGAAGAAGAGGATCCAAATTGGCCACAGTTTGGCTGCTGGCAAATGAGGAAAACTTTCCTGCCCTGCTGTTTTTGTCTCTTAATAATATGGAGATGAACCAGTGTTTGCTAGATTTTTCTAATTCATTTTATAACACTAACTTTCACTTCTATCTAGGGACTCTCCATCCTTCCAATGCCAAAAAAGAAAAACTACTCCAATCTGATAAGAACTATGCTAGAGAACAGAAGGATTAATTGCATTTTTCCCAGATCATATTCCTTGGACCTTTTGTGGAGGTGCAGTCTGCAGACACACTCCATGGCCAAATGAGATACATGACAGTATTTAGATGGTTGTAAAATCATCTTTCATAGCTGTTGCCTGGTCAAGGATCTGTCATAAAACTTGAAATGAGAAAAAAAGCTTGACGATACTTCCCAAAATGCCAAGTGAAGGGGAAGGACATTAGCTGGGCCAAACTATCCTGCAATTTACCAGACATGCAGGACAAGACCTGCTTGATCTCATTCAAAAGCTTGAGACTGCCTACAGGCACATAAGACTTCTGTCACTGTTTGCAGGTATCATTTTTTACTCTTCCTTTTTGATATTTTAGAATTCACTGGTGGAAAGAGCAACAGATTGAGTGACAAGCCATTTAGTTAAGAGCACTCAGACATTGCAGGGTAGAGATGATTCTGCAGATAGTTTCAGTACAGGTTCCACACTGACCCTCAAAAACTTTTCCTTATTCAATTCTGATTGTCTTTGCACAGAGAGATTTTAATCTGTTGAATGGATATTTTTGGCAGAAATAAATTAACTTTTGTAGATGCCAGAAATGGTAGCTCCAAAAATGTAGTTAAGAAGAGGGTTAAGAAGAAGGTTTGCCTTTGCTTAACTCACTCTACTCTTGCCTGTGCTGCAGTGATCTCCCAGCCTGGCTTATTTCAGGACTTCAAGGTCAGTGAACCACAGTTGTAGAAGCTGATACCAAGCTTCTTGTGCCAGAAATTTCAGTATGTTCTACTATTTCCTACTTTTGTGCATCATAGAGGTTATTGATTAGAGACTGAAATATTGGGGGTCTTCCTCATAGCTGGGAATATTTTGTACTCATAGGTTCTGTGAGACCTGTCTCAAATTTCCTTCTCAGTCCTAAAGTTGCATTGGATCCCTTCATAAAGGAAACAAGAGTAAGAATATCAATTTGACTGCCAGACTCTCTCGTTATTCAGCAAGAAATTAATTTTTGGAAACCAGTCAACTGAAGAGGTCTTCTTTTTGCCTGCATTAACCTTTATGTTATATTAATATTACATCATTATGTTATATAATTTGTTTGTGTTTCAGTCATCTGGGAAGGCCTATGGTGATGTTCCTCTACCCCAGAATGACAGAAGTACAAACTGTACCAACTGTGCTGGCAAGAAGGTGTCAGGTTTGTGTTTCTAGGAACACTCTGGACTTAAGCCTTTACATCTGCTGATCATCCTCATCTCCCATTTCATTTTGTAATTTACTGTCTCTTTACAGAATGTTTAATCTATATAAAGGCACAGATTTTATGCCAGCATTCGACATGTCAGTCTTTTTTATATGCCTCTTCTTTTCTCTCAGTCTGAAATCAACTTGATTTGGCTTTTCTCTGTATAGTGAATATTTTTTCACAAATAGGAAAAAACCCTCACTAAATTAACCCACTAAAAAGACTAATTTCTGAATAAATCCTGCTGTGAGAAGGAAGTTATATTCATTTGAGCATTACTTGGTCATAGCCATCAGTTTGGTTACAAGAGCACTCTCTCAGTGTACAACACCAATTCAAGGCTGTTTTTCTTTGAATAAGCACTGAAGTAGATCTCACTGGGTTCTATGCATTGCTTCTACCCTTCAGTTATGATTAGAAAGACAGTAGTAATTTACTCTGCTGTGACTGCTATTCAAGCACACAGATTATCTTCACTTCTCTCTGGATCAATGTACATAATGGCTCTTCTCTTTGTGCTTCTGGACTGCAGTGCTGTTGCCCACACATACTAAAACCCATAACATGTCTTTGGTTCCATTTGATCCAGTCAAAGGAAGCAACCTAGAGAAAACCCAAAGAAATTCTCTAGGTTAAGCTTGTTCTTCCATGTCCTCAAAATAATGAATTCAGAGAGGAAAATAAATAATGAAGAAACATCTCTGCACGTACACGCTGTAGTACTTCTCCCTGGTCTGACAAGTAGCCTTTGCTTAGTTCAAGCACCCTTAAGTCTATTGTTGAGTGAGAGAAGATTGCAGCACCTCCTTCTCTCAGGGCTTGCCTGGTCAGGAGCCATGGATAATACACTTGGGCTGTTCCCTTAAGACTGGCATACCTTGAGCCTACCCTCCATTAGCACTAGACAGATGAACGTCACGGGATTAAGTATATAAAATGTAGATGAGAAGTGCTCATGTAAGGCTTCAATGAACAACACACACACACTCCTTTAGGATAGGCTTGTATAAACAATGCCTTGACAAGCTTATAGAAGCAGATGATGCCAAAGAAGAAGCCAAAAATCTGACTTATAGTTTGTATAAAGGAAAAAGAAGAAAAAAAGCAGAAATTATATCTCCTTTTTTTTTTCCCTCTGACTATATTCCAGTGGATCCTTTCATCCCTCTATGTCTTAATGCAATCTTTCATAGTATGTCCTGGTACTATTGGTAATTTTTATGCACTTTACAGGCAATATTTTACTATTTGTGTTCAAGTTCATGACTTCAGACTTAACCTGTGAATTGTAGAATAGCCAGGTTAGTCAGCGTGTTACAATTCAGGTGCTACAGTATTTGCAAAAGAATATGCAATCAAAGAACATCAACAAAACATAATTGACATCATCCATTGCATCTCATTGAATCAAGAATTATCCTCTGATTGATGCACAGTAATGTGCAATCACTTGTAATTGATTGGAATTCACTCAGTGTAGAATGACAGGTTGAGTAATTGCTACTGAGATATAATGTCTGGTTAAAGCAAAGAGGATAGGCTTCAGCCAGTCCATATATTCTGGACTTCTTGTTTCCTTCAAAAATTTATGAACATCTTCATTTACAGCTTATTGTTTCTATACACTGGACTTCAAAAGTTGCATACTTGCCGTGCTTTCAGAATTCATTACATAGGAGTTTATTATATCTTGAGGTTAGTAAGTGAAAAAGCTAAATGAGATGTTATTCTAAATGCTTTGAACCCTGAACAGTCAGAGAGTATAAAATATTAATGCATGTCCTTAGAAAAACTTTTTTTGTGTGTTCACAATGAATAAGACAGGATTTTCCAATAGGTAGAAAATATTTAACACAATTATTTTTATTCTTTGTTTTAGCAGAAAAATTTTAATCCATTGAACTCAATGAGTGTACTCTTTCCTAGTGTAATATTTTTGGGTCACTTGAAGTTTCATAGAAAGTTTGGGAGGGCTAGATACTGTAGATAAGCAATGCAGGGCCAAACCCTTTGTTAGTGTCTCTGGTGAATTCATTTTCTCTTCATATGACTCATAACAGTAAAATTTCAAATCTCAACAGGTTTCAGACAACATATGGAAAAGTACTGAGCCAAAAGATAGAAATTTAATTTGTTTTTACTTCATTTTGCATAATATGACATATATACTATCATATTTACTTCTTTTATTTTTTTACCATGATCAATTTGTAGCAAATTTCCATTTAAGATACCCTTACTATATGTGTACATGAGGCAATTTCCCCACAAAATCTCACATAACTTTACTGCATTTTTCTAATGCATATTTAGCCTACACAGCATAAATCAATCCAATAGTGTCTTCCACAGAGTCCTAACATATTCAACATCCTATAATAATCTTAATAAGCATAAAAATTTCCACAAGAGGGAGATTTCCTTTCTTTTAAAAAAAACCCAAAGCTTTTTAAAATAACACCTGACCAAATGGTAAAAATCACACAATTTTTATGCTTAAGAATCTCCATATGCCTTCTGTTTCAAGTGCCTCACCTTCCATGTTCTGCTTTTAAAGCTTATAGAGAGAGCTGTTTGCCCAAAAAACACAATTTCCTGACCAGAAACTCCCAACAGCCTCACAAATATCTTGCCTTTTTGCCATGTTGCTCACTGCAAGGCCAACATTATCCCTTTTTGAGTACCTGCAATGAACACTAAGAATTTAAAAATCTCTCAAGTTTCTATGAAAAGGTCACCAGAAAAATCACACTATTCTAAAGCTGGAGACAATACAGGGGCTGAGATCAAGATAATGCTGAGAAAGAGATCAGACTGTTTTGCAGTTGCATCCTGAATAGGTTTGGCACATATGAACCACTTTAAATTCTTGCCTGAAACAGACAGCTTGAATGGCTGTCCCCAGAAGAGGAATGTGAAGCTGAATGCCAAGACAACACAATTCACTTCTTTGACTATCTCCTTTTTCCCCCTGTAGAGATGAGTTTGATGTGGGATGAGACAGAAAACAAAGGGCCAAAGTGCCCATCAGTTCTGCCTCAAAAAGCAAAATTGTAAGGTTTCTAGGAAAGGGACTTACTTTCCTACGTGTAGGACAAGGGTGGCTGGTGCACAAGAGAACAAAGAGGAGGGGCAGGGGACACACAGAAGTCACCTCTGGAAGGTGCTTTGGGGGAGGTTCTTTAGTCCTTTGAAGGCTGGTGCATGAAAGCAACTTACCAATATTTCCTGCTCTTCACTAAATTATGGACTGTTCAGCAGTACTAAGATGCAATTTATTGCAGTCTAGCAAATTTTTACCTTCTTTGTACCAAGAACATTTCTTCAAAGAGCTGGAAGACATTTTAACTGATATTTTTTCTGTATTTCTTACAGGTTATGGGTCCTATGGTTTATTATTACCAGTGATTTGATGACTGGCATGTGCTAAAAGGATTTCTCTGCTTCCTAACATCACATTCAGATATTTTTGGTGACTACTGTAATTTCTTGTCAACTTACTCTTGCAAAATTTTTATCCCTAGGTGGAGGTTTTTGTTTTTAAAATGAAAGGTTAATGCTACTTGCTTTGAAAACTTATAGAAAGTCTCCAGGATAAAGTAGTGGAGCCTTATATTGTGGTATACAATTTCATGTGGAAAACTGGAATTGTGGTGGTACGAGGCTGCAGTAATTTGCAAAAACAACAGCTACCCTTTATACTAGCATATAAGTACAGAAATTTGATTTCAAGATGATAGTGTGTTTTAAACAACACCATAGACATTAAGACAGTTTCTGCCACTTTATAAAGCTGATAAGAAGGTACAGTAAATTTTGTCTTTGTGAAGAGCTCCTTGAGTTCCTGAACACTGGGGTGTGTTGGCAATGTTTTATGTGCTGTCCCAAAGGAGAATGCATTAATCAAACTAAATGATTGCGACAGCTGCGAATTCAAATTCAAAAAATTTTATAACTGGAGAGAAACAAGAGTTTTTAAGGAGCTGAGATTTTCGGTTCATCTGTGAATTGACCCTTTAAGATTTTAACATGGGTTATTCATTGGCACCCTTATTTATCAGATTTTTTATATGTTATATGTAGCATTATTGGATCTCTAACATCCTACTCGTGTAGATCAAGCACTGGCTCTTACCTTGTTTCTCATTAATGCCAGCTCCATATAGCACAGGCTTTGAGTGCATTGTTCTTACAACTCTATATATTACATCTGTAAATATTTCTGAGATACAAATCCCGAAAATGCTAGGACAAGGCATGCTTCAGGTAATCCTAAGTATCAAGTGGTGTTAATTTCAGATTACAGGACAATTTCTGTGGAATCATCAGAGCCCAAAGAATATGGAATAAAACAAAGTCACTGGTGATATTTATCAATATTTTGTAAATTGATTTTATAAAAATTTTATTACTTATTTTGAAACTGTATATGACCATGTATTTTATATTTTATAAGTGAAACTAAATATTCATTTATAGTGTTATTTTTACCACTTGATTGCCAGCTTCTTTGTACACTTGGACATTAGAGCACATAAAAAATATTCTCACGGTTGATTTTATTTAGAAGCTTACATGGCTTCAAGAACTGAATGGATGAATTTAGGGTTATTAGACATATGTTATAAGTAACACTGAGCTCTGAAAGCCCTAAGTTTAAGAAGGTTGAAGTATGTTAATGAATCATATCTGCCTACACCAATGTCACTCTCCTTCCTAAATTGGAACAGGATGTGGGACTAAAAGGACTTGTGACCTGATCCACTCTGGCCCATCCCATATGTATTTAGATCATCTTCTGCTCTCCAACAACCCACTAGTTTTATAGACTACTGAAACACTGTTTCTTTTACTTTTCTTACTACATCAAAATTGTTAAGACATAAAGCAAGAAAAAGCTTTAGAGGAAGAGTCACAAAATATGAGAACAGCATGGACGTAGAAGTATTGGTGTTGTACATAGAAATATTTGTAAGTCAAAATAGATTTTTTTCCAAAAATCTACCATATTGGCAATCCAGAGAGAAGGAAGGAGAAGAAAGGAGAAAGAATCACAATAGATTAGTAGTACTAAGCCCAAAGATTAAGCTCAGTCTCCTTCATTCTCTACAAATCATTGAGAAGTCTTCAGGCTTTCTCAATCCTAAACAAATTTATACTGCAGGTATGTAAGAAAAGAATATCTGTAATGTGGTATATTTGCACCTCGTTACCACTGTGTACACTACCTTTTTAGGATCAGGATGGTGCTATGCTATTTGTATCTGAACAAATTTTAAAGTATCCTAACATTAGCAAAATGTTGGTAATTCAATGCAATATAACAAAAAGAAACCCCCAACTTTGAATTCAGTCAGCAGTTGTTACTTCCTGCCATGTCATATCTCTCTTTGCACATTATCACCAGCATTTTGAAGGACTGCACAAAATGTAATTCCCATAGATCCGAACTACTCTAAGAGTCTCCCTCTAATGTAAAAATTCTCCCACACTGAAGAGCTAATTCCAGTTGCAACAGAAATAATTTTATTGTGAGAGCTCAAGATGACTGTGGAGGTTTTTCTACATATAGATATAGAACATAGATACAGCAAGTGTAGGTGCCTTGGGGTGGTTTAGGACCTTACATTACTACACCTGCTCACTGAATCAGCCTGTCATGGGATGAAGCTACCCTCCAAATTATATCTTCAAATACACAATCTGATCCTGCCCAGCTTCAGTCAACTGGCTTAATCTCAGATTTGGGGCAGGAGGCCAGAGAGTGAGAGAAAACAGTGGCAACTGCTGCTTGGACTTGGGTATGGAGAAAGTCAAAGAGACTGGTGCAAGGCTACGTGGTCAGCAAGGCCACTGGTGACATGTGAAAACAATCTAAATTAGAAGGGAATAAAACAATTTAAAATATGTCCCTTGTTGAGGGAATGACATACACAGATACCCATGATCATATGGAAACTAGAGGCAAGGAGACAGTGGCACATGTACAAGGCAAACAGGAGGTCATGAGCATGTTGACAGGAGGGGAGATGGTTCTTCTCCTGTGCTTGTCTAAAGTGGGCAGAGGGGCTGGTCTATTGTGAGCATGCAGGATATGTTGTGGGATAAAAAATGCCACTCATCTGCCATACCAGTCCTGCTAAGTAAACACATCCTCAATAATACATCTCTGGGTGGTGTGGGTACATTCTTGAAGCCATCCCACCCCACTGAATTTCCTGGTGACACTGCCAAATGAAGAATTTTGTTCATTGGAGATGTGGAATGTTGTTTGATGGTGACACTGCCAATGTTTCCAGGTGACGCTGCCAAATGAACTTTTTGTTCATTGGAGATGTGGAATGTTGTTTGATGGTGACACTGCCAATGTTTCCAGGTGACGCTGCCAAATGAACTTTTTGTTCATTGGAGATGTGGAATGTTGTTTGATGGTGACACTGCCAATGTTTCCAGGTGACGCTGCCAAATGAACTTTTTGTTCATTGGAGATGTGGAATGTTGTTTGATGGTGACACTGCCAATGTTTCCAGGTGACGCTGCCAAATGAACTTTTTGTTCATTGGAGATGTGGAATGTTGTTTGATGGTGACACTGCCAATGTTTCCAGGTGACGCTGCCAAATGAACTTTTTGTTCATTGGAGATGTGGAATGTTGTTTGATGGTGACACTGCCAATGTTTCCAGGTGACGCTGCCAAATGAACTTTTTGTTCATTGGAGATGTGGAATGTTGTTTGATGGTGACACTGCCAATGTTTCCAGGTGACGCTGCCAAATGAACTTTTTGTTCATTGGAGATGTGGAATGTTGTTTGATGTTTCTTCTCAACCCATCTAGGCTGTACGTGTGCTGTTTTGTTTGTTTTGCTTTGGTTTGGTTTTTTTCATGACTTTAACAGGTTACTACCTATGAATTAATTCTCTTTGCTTCCACATGTTCTTCCTGATGTACAATTGGCCTTGCCAAGATGTATGGATATATTTGGTACAATGGAGAAAATGCATCCTAGTTTAGATCAAAACTTTATATCAAGCAGTACTTTCATATCAACAAGCTAGTTCCATATTTTGGAATTTTTATATTTAAGGAAAAAATAAAAAGATTTCACATCTGCAATTCTCAGGGGAAAAAAAAACAGAGTTTATGCTATAGAAGGATGAGTGATGAGGAAGTCTTTTTTTGTGAGTTGGTGAGATGATACTTCCTGAAGCATCTAATGGCTACAGCTTACAAGTTTCATGTTGGAAAAATAAGAGAAACTGAAATGAAGGAGGGAAGAACCTCTGATGAGCTGCAAATGTGATTCCTTGCCTCTCAGAAAAAAAAATCTGGAATTGTTTTATCTTGATTTTTATTTTTCTAAACCATGAGTGATGATATAGTAATTCCATGTGGGCAGACTAAACAGTAATAATCATTGTGGACTAGGTTAAAGGAAAATACCATATTAAAGAAAAAAAATCTCATTTTATATTACCAAAGAAGTCTCATCACCTAGAGACAGTTTACACATTTAAACATTTTTAAATGTAATGCTCATTTCTAATCTTAAACTCAATTACTAGATTTTCCTCTCTCTCAGATCAAGGATGAAAACAGACTTTCTTCAAAGTGTGTTTGAAGTTCCCAGAAAAGTTGACTCTGCTGACTTTTTCTGTTCAGATATTCATAGTAATTATCATAAGATATCTGAAGTTTTTTCTCGTTGTAACTTATCTATTTTCTGACAAAACCAGATGTTTAGCATTTCAATTATTTTCCCTCATCTTGGTTAGCTGTTATTATTTTTTCTTCATTGTTCCTCAACTTTCTAAAGATTTTAAGTTCAAAGCAAAAAGTTTTTCCCCAGGAATGTGCAAAATATCTAATCTTTCATTTATCAGATATAATAGAAGAAAAGATCTTAGAAAATATGAGCTGCTTGGAGTGCACTAGGCACAGTCTCTGAAATACATGTACAATAAGCTTGTGTGTAGTTAGAGAGGTAGCCAAGATTTATAAGCCTGCAAGTCTAGTGCAGTTTGGTTAAGTGAGGACATTATGCCAAAAATGAAGTTTAAAGAAAACTATCCCTGTTTGCTCAAGTCTGTAACATGAATGCTCACCAGGAAGGAAAGCACTTCTCAGTCTACTTCCATTATTTCATATGCAAAATTAATTAGCTCCAGAAAAGTATTTTTCTTAGCTAGCATTTCTGATGTTCCAGGGGACAATCATATATGAAAAAAAGTTTTTCTGAAGACAAAATAATAGTGTAACTATGAAATATCAGTTACTCTAGAACATTGTCAATTATGTTGCTGGTTATATTCCATGTTTGGTGGTATTTTCTATATTTCTAGACAAAAAGAATGCTGGAAAAATATCTAGACTTTAAACTACATGATAACAAAACAGCTTTATTCTCATCACTATATTGCCCATCAAATATATCAATGTGCTCTGACAAAAGGCCACATATGGCTGCTCATTCCACAAGTGAATTAAATAATCCCAAGGGAGCAGGTAGAGCGGACCTGCACAGAGCTTCAAGGCTTACCTGGCTGCAGTGTTTCCTGGTCCAGAGTGTGGCTAACATATGATGTGTAACATCATAATCAAAAGGGAAATTCCTCTCTCTGGTGGGGTTCTGTTACTGGATAGGTTGGAGAAAGTGGAGTTATAATGGAGACATATAACAGCAGGGTTTAGCAGTGTCATCAATTACAGTGTATTGGCAGATATTGCTCCAAGTTATTCCTTAGGGAGGGAGCTTTCTTCCAAGAGCCATACACTTGTGAACATGTAGATGAAGAAGTAGCAGTGCAATTTGAGGCAGGGGAGGACAACAAGAGATTTTGCTGTGGTTCTCCCCGTCTCAGGAAAACACATGCAGTAAAATTGTAAAAGGGAGGCATAATTTAACAAAGCTTACATGTTTACAGGCAATGGATTATAGCTGATGAAGTATAAAATAAAAAATAAATATATAAAGATATTTTATGTGTTTTGCACTGTGAGGGAAGCAAAAGCAGATGTACCAGGGTCTTCTCTTGTGTTTCTCATAGTTTCTTGCCATACCTCCAACTCTCTGAATAGCAAAAAGTTAGGGTTTGGTTAATAGTCTTTCTCAGTATACAACTTCCTTTATGTGTGTGCCACTGTTGCAACACAGTTTGGTCCAGATCAGTCAAACAAAATGGAAAATGTCCACCAGCAAATATGCTGCTCTCTGGAAGGTGACACACACTGGAGTTGGCTCTTTGCCACTCCGCATTATTCTAACACTAACAGATGCTCTGCTGAAACTGGGATGATTTACAGCAGACCTGCAGCAGCCTGGGGTAAGCAGCAAACAAAGAACAGCTGCAGATTGCCTTTACTTTGATGTAACTACTTAGATCCTACTTTTCCAATGTAGGAAGTGCAAGCTCTTCTGGTACATCCGTGAAGGTCCACTGAAAAACTCAATAAGGTCGACTTGATATCAAGGAGCCTCTACTAGCCAGTGCTGTTCTGCCAATGGGTGTGATTATATGTAAGGAACACTGAACTTTACTGCATGTGGTTATCCATATTCTTTCTTTGTTTCTGGCAATTTTGTGTAGCATAAATTACTTTATCTGCACATTCTGTACAACCTAATTCTGCAAGGCACGGATTATACTGTGCTTGTTGCACATCACTGAGCTTAGCAAAGCCCTCCCTTGGCCTTTCTGTAAGTTTGTTAGACAACAACAATAATTATCAACAATCACTATAAAGAGTGTTTAAAAGTCATCTTTCTAAGAACATAAGCACTTCAGAAAAAACAAACAAAGCAAAAAACAAAACCCAAGCAACAACAACAAAAAGCCACAAACACCCCCCTGAAAACCCAAACAAAACCAAAAGGAAAACAAGAAACAAGCACACACAAAAAACCCTCCAAATAAAAAAGAAACAACTGTGAAACAAGGAAGCTTTAGATGAAATTGGAATACCCTACTCCAATGTTCGTGCTCTGTCCCTTCATTCCAAGGTCTTCCACTGGAAAGAGGCAACAGTGCTAATTAACTAGGCAGCATCTAATTGGAAAGCAAACATCACTACAAGCTCAAAGTGAACATCAGCCTCACATCAGTCCTGTCTGTGGTGCTTTATTTACTACTTTATATTATCTCTACAAAACACGCTTTTTTGGCTGAAAATCTTAAAAATAGTACTAAGCAGAGAGGCCATTTCTTTCCCACTTTGTGTGAAGACAGCAATAAGGCAGGGACAGGGTTTGATTCATAGAAGGCTAGTGTTAGAGGAACTTGAAAGGAATTTGATATATGAAATAGGTACACGAGATAGAGTTATCAGAGTTATGGTCTAATCTCTGACTCCCCTGTGGGCATTATAATTTGGTTTTATTTTGGGCACCATCAAAGATCTATGGAAATTCTGAGCTTCACATTATAAACATCAAAGTAGCCATAACTCTTCATTTATTACAACTTCTAAAATTTGTTTATAGGGACAGAATGGAAAGTTTATTAAAAATGTCCTCTTGATGCAATGCCTGGCATGTTGGAAATGCTATTAGTAATGATGAATAATGATCAGTGAAAGTACTGCTCAAGAGTAATGGAAACATAGTCCATGCAATAATATTTATACTTAACATTATACTGACTGTCACTTGTATAGAAACGGCTGTGGTAAAGAGTTTCTTTCAGAATGAACTTTATTCCCTTCTCAAGACAGATAAAATGTGGGTATGACACAAGCTTATAAGTCCCTGGTGGATAACTGATTTAAGCAAGCCTTCATATGTTCACATACAGGAGATTTTTTGATTAAATCTGCTGCAGGGCTCTGGAACATTTAAGAGAAAGTTACTTAAGCTCCCTGTGGGAGAGGGAAATGGGGAGCTTTTTCTTGTTCTCAGGTGTGCATATATGCATGGAATTGTGGACCTTGACAGTATTTTGATTTCATGTTAAAATGAAATTTAAGTGAACAGCATTGCTCCCTCCTCCCTATCCTCATGCCACATCATATTCCAAGTCCTGAAGCTGTGGTCTATTACTTTTCCTACCTCATTTTTGATCCTAATGACACTCTCTGTTTCCACATTGTTCTCTAGTAGTAAACTCCAAGCTGCCTTTGTAAGGAAGCTCTTTTATAAACTGATTTAAATAGATGTTCTGATGGTTTAATCATCTGCTCTTGAGGTTTAATCATCTTCTCTTGTTCTCATGTTGCAGGCCTACAAGATTAGTTGCACATTCATCTTATGCTTTGAGGATTTTGCAAACCTCATATCTGTCCATCTTGTCTTCAGACTGAAGAGCCCTGGCCTTGTGAGCAAGAGGAGCTGCTCTTTGTCCTTGGTCATTTTATCTGACACCTTCTCTACCTTCTTAAAGTATTCTTCCTTCCTGAGATGCAAGAACCAGAAGTGCATGTTGAACTCAAGATATTAGTTCATCAGATTTTTATGCAGTAGTGAAATTATGTTCCTTCTTCTCAAGATTCCTCTCCTCTGGCTACTCCTGCCCATTAAGACAATGATTTCAGGCAGTGAATGTCAGTGAATGACTATAAGAACTCTTCTAGTTTGGAGTTCTACTACACTGTGGTAGAAATTGTTTGGATTATTTTTACCAGGTATTTTTATCTATATTGAAGCTCATCTATCATGTTTTTTCTCACTCAGTTTTATAAAGTCCTTCTGGAATTTCTTCCCATTTCCACAGCAGCTTACTTCCCAGAAGAATTTAAACTAATCTGGAAACTTGTCATATTCACACCTCCCTTCTTTTAGGTCCTTTGGGGAAGATTAAGAAAGATCCATATGGATCTATGGCACATCAGGGAGATAGGATCTTGCTTCACAGAAGCCACACTGATTCTTGCCCAGGTAACCATATCTGGTCTGCTCAGTGATATTGTTCTTTAACATAGACTGAAAGAGTCCTTGATCCTGTTCTTTAACATATGCTCCACCACCTTTGCTAGGACAGCTAGCACTGCAGTTTGTAGTTCCTAGGATACCCTTCTGGGCCCTCATTCCATGCAGAACCCAAGGTGCAATACATCTGCAATCACAGGGGCTGTTTTTAGCCCCATGGCCACATGCCTGGGTGGTGCTTCTGCAGTTTCACATGAAGGTCAGCCTTGGATGATGCTACCTGCACTGGATGACCTACTGACTTCCAGCTAATCCATTTGGTCTTGTACTTGAGTTATAATTATTTCAAACAGATCTACCTTCTCTCACTGCTCTGCAGCAAAGACTATTTCCCATGCAGGGTTGCCTTCTACAAGGAATTCACTGAGCTTTTCTGCTGTGGCCTTTGTCAGATGAGTGCTGCTTTTACACACTTGTCATCAGTATTCCCACCAGTTCCAGCATCTGAAGTATTTAAAGAACTTTTGTTATCAGTTTGAAAATCCTTTGTAAGGTATACTTGAAATTATTTTTAGAGCTCTCAATTTCCCGCTTATGTTTAACCTATAATTTTCTTATGGGCTTCTCCTCCTTTTGGCAAGCTCTCATTTTCTTAAATGCTTTTCCCTGTGATTGCCTTCGAAGCTTTCCCACTGATCCTGTGGCAGCACTTTTTGTGGTGCTTTTCTTTCTTTTTGAATGGTAGCATGAATTTCACCCTTTTCCCATTACACCATTTCTTACAGACTCCAGGCTGTTTTGAGCATCTTACTCTTTGGAATGTTCCTGTTTTGATCTGGGGGTTTTACTCTTTCTGTTTTTTTTTGTTGTTGTTTTTTGGTTTTGGTTGGTTGGTTGGTTGGATTTTGTTGGGTTTTTTTAATTTATTTTTATTTTATTGGTTTTTTTCTTACTAATGTTGTGGGATTTATTTCCTTTTTTTTAACATAATTATTTTTCTTGAAATTGCAGAGCCACATGCTGCATTAATTGAGCATACTTTCTACCCTATAGTGTTAAAGCTATTTGTATTGTGGCTCCTATTATAGAAAAGCTAGTAGTTTTTGAGGTGTGTGCAGTGCAATTACAAAATTCAGAACAGCATTTTTTTCTGGGATTCTAAGACTTAATTTTATTGGGAGTAGCCACTGGCTTCATTCAAAAATGTTATCTCTACATTTCCTCCCAACGAGGCATTGAGCCGATCAATATTTGAGTAATTGTTTTTCCATAATTAATACGTGATCTGATACCTGTTCTAATACATCAGATATTCTATGTAGCCATAGCACCAACTGTTTTTCAACTCAGCACAGAAAGGGTGACACCCATACTTCCACATAGGTAGAAATTTAAGTGGTTTTCTGATAGGACAGCCTATCACATCTCTAAATATTTTAATCGAAGAAATAAAGTTCTTTTCTTTAAACACATCACTCTGGGATTTTCTGTAGTTGAAATATGTTCTGGTTGTAGATCATGTTTTGGGGTATTATTAATTATGCATTTTCTGTGAAGGATAAATTCTTACACATTGTTTGAAATTGCCAAACTATGTTGACATTTTTTTACTTCCTTAGCATATAGAAACAATTCATTATTTATAGCTCTGAGATGACATGCTTTCAGAATACTTCTGAAACAGAATTCTCCATTTCTTTTGTGTTATAGTAAACCTTTTGTCATAAGTGTTGTAAACAGGATTTATTCTATTTCACCATTTAAACTCAAATTCTCATTTTGCCCTTTGTATTTCCTAATTACACAAGAAGGATGGTTTTTTATCAAAGTGTTTTATTTTGGAATAAAGTCTTTTGTGTGGCATCAATGGACAAGATATATTGTTCCAAATGTCAGGCAGCAACAAATTAGCTTCCAATTTGGTCTCATTGTTGTCAACATGAGATTTATTTAGTCAACATGTCTAAAATCAGAACAAAAATAAGCCTCTGTGGGCTTGAGTAATTCAATACCAAACACAGGACTGAGTTGTTAGTGACTCTCAACTTCCTGCAGCTCTTATTTACCTGTTCAGGATGTAGATGAGGCCGCTAGAGGAGACAGGAGACAGTTCTAGAATCTATAGTCTTCAACGCAGCCACTTCGACCATTATTTCCTCCGATCTTCTGGGTGCTATTGCCAGATTTATTTTCACCCTGAATGAGAACTGTGGAGGATTTGGGTTAAGGTGAACTACCTGAAAGGAGTGGTGTCCCTCAGGACTCTGTTCTGGGAGTAGTGTTCTTTAATATCTTTACTGCTGACCTAGACATGAGAATGCAGCCTCAGAAGGTTTGCAGATGATGTGAAGCTGAGTGGGGCAGTTGACACAACCGAAGGACAGGATTCCATCCAAGGGTACTTGGACTTAATTTATATCTGGGCCCATGAGAACCTCATGAAGCTGAGTAAGTCCAAGCACAACATACAGCATCTAGGTCAGGGCAGTCCCAAGCATGGATACTGTCATGGGTAACCCAAAATGTTATTGTATTTCATGTTTAATTTCATGCCCCAAAATTTGTCTCTTTAAGACTGAGCACTATGGCTGGAAATAGAATTTCAGCAGGGAACATGGGATTATTCAGTTACTTTTTGCCTATTGCTGTTTTGCCTCTTAGTAAACTTATTTTTTCACTCACATCTATTTGTATTTCATTTCTCTTTATTGATGAAAAAGGATTGGTTGAAACTAAGGAGAGGTAACTCATTTTAGAGTGTCCACCTCTTTAAATTGTCTTAAACCAAGACAAATACAGATTGGGAGAAGTACTCAGAGTCACAGAATCACAGGTTAAAGCTGAGTTGGAAAGAACCACAAGATCATCGAGTCCAACTCTTGGCCCTGCACAGGACTCTCCAAGAGTCACACCATGTGCCTGAGAGTATTTTCCAAGTACTTCTTGAACTCTGTGAGGCTTGGAGCTGTGAGCACTTCCAAGGGGAGCCTGTTTAACCACCCTCTGGCTGAAAAACCTTTTTTTAATACCTTACCTAAATTTTTTATGACACAACTTTAGGCCATTCCCTCATGTCCTGTCACTAGGCATCACAGAGAAGAGTGATGTGACTTGCCTCTCCTCTTCCCCTCTTTCTCCTCTTCCTCTTTATGAGGAAGTTGTAGACTGTGATGGGGTTTCCCCTGAGTGACGTCTTCTCCAGGCTGAAGAGACCAAGTGACATCAGCCACTCCTCACACTGTTTCCCCTCAAGGCCTTTCACCATCTTTATTGCCCTCCTTTGGATGCTCTCTAACAGCTTAATGTGTTTTTTATACTGTGGCACCCAAAACTGCCCCCAGCACTCGAGGTGAGGCCACCCCAGCTCAGAGCAGAGCGGGACAATCCCCTCCCTTGCCCGGCTGGTGATGCTGTGCCTGATGCCCCCCAGGACAGGCTTGGCCCTCCTGGCTGCCAGAGCACTGCTGACTCAGAGCAGCTCCAGGGAAGGTCTTGGAGGTTCCAGTGGGTGAAAATCTGGACATGAGAAAACAATGTGTGCTCAGAGCCCAGAANTCAAGGTGAGGCCACCCCAGCTCAGAGCAGAGCGGGACAATCCCCTCCCTTGCCCGGCTGGTGATGCTGTGCCTGATGCCCCCCAGGACAGGCTTGGCCCTCCTGGCTGCCAGAGCACTGCTGACTCAGAGCAGCTCCAGGGAAGGTCTTGGAGGTTCCAGTGGGTGAAAATCTGGACATGAGAAAACAATGTGTGCTCAGAGCCCAGAAGGCCAACCAGGCTGCACCTAAACAAGTGTGGCCAGAAGATCAAGGGAGGTGATTCTGCCCCT
>VZRX01023167.1:117807-144260 GCA_013398075.1 Notiomystis cincta | reverse complement strand
CCCGCGCCCCCTCCTCCGGCCGGCCCCGCTCCCCCTTCCCCACGGGAGCGGGGGGCTGCGACCACGGCAGCTGCTGGCTTATTTTTAGAGCATTTCCATTCCTCCGGTTAATTTTAGATCGATCCATTATTTAGCCCCAGTTCGCCTTTAGGGAAACCCAAGCTGGGGGCGGCCGGCGCTGCGCGGCCGCGGGACTTTCCCCGTGCGAGGTGAAGGCAACTTTGGGGATCCCCCCTCCAGCCTCGGCGCTGCCGGAGGGACGGGGGCCGCGCCCCGCGGAACCTGCGCCTCCCCCGGCTGGCCCGCGGCTCCCCGCGCTGCTTGCGCGCTGCCTTTGCCGCTGAGCTTGGGTTTCACCAGGCGCAGATTTTCCATGTTGTGCAGCCTTTTCCCCTTTGGGAGACACCCCCAAATACACGCACGCCCCCCCTCCCCGCCCCTGCGAGCGGGGCCCCTCGCAGGATGCGGTTGTATGCGCGGGTTCATACGCGGGTATTTATGAGCCCGCACATCCTCCCCTCGGGCCGCCCCCGCCGTCGGGGCCGGGGAGCGGCTCAGCCCCGCACCGTGTCCGTCCTCCCACCGCCCCTGCGGCTTCACCCGGAGCTTCTCCCTGCTCCGGATCTCAACACCAGCCAAACGCCGCGTTTGTGTGAGACCGCGAACCGCCGTGAATTTGGGGTTCGTTTTCCTGCAGGTGCCGGTCATTGCCTCCTGTGTCCCTCCCCTCCCCTGGGAGCTGGCGGGGTGCAGGTGGAGGGGCACCCAGCGGGGCTGGCTCAGCTCGGCTCGCAGGGAGACATCCCCGAGCTGGACACAGGCAGCAAAACATCCCGGGGAGCTGGCAAAAGCAGGCGGCAGGCTCAGGTGTCCCCAGAATGAATCCTCTTGGGACTCACAAAATAAAATCAAAAGGGTCAGAAGAGTGGAGCCTGGTACAGAGTAGAGATCTGGGTGCTTTGCAAAGCAAGAGGAGAGCAAAATTAATCAAATAAGTTAAAATACAGAATTATTATTAGGCAAATAAGGCTGTGTGAGCAGAGGAGCTCTGCCTTTTGGACAAGAGAGCTGCAAAGTTAGCAGAGACCTGATTTGAAAAACAAAAGAAAAAAAACCAAAAAACACCCAAACATTTGGCAGTCTTTCAATCAAAATTCGTTTGTTCTTCAGATTTTCATTTTGCAAATCCCCACTCTAAACAAATGGATATTTATCCCCAGTTTTGGCTGCCAGCACCTGCACCCACTCTGCAGTCCCACACAGCCCTGGCATCCAGCAGTGCTGATTCCTGGAAGGGCCCTGCTCATGTCTCCAGCTATCTCCAAAAAAATAGCTAAAACTCATCTCCTAAACACCCTGTCACATCCCTGCCCCTGGAGGAAGCTCCTGTACTGTGAAGCTTAATAAATACCAGAGGTAAAAAAATGCCTTTAAATTTGATTTATTTGGACTCATGGAGGGAAGGGATGGGTGGGAAAGGGTGACCCTGGTCCAGCTCCCGAGGTGCTGCCCCCAGCCCTGCTCCCTGCACAGCAACAACATCGGGCTGAGACATGGACTGGGAATCCTGGTCTGGGAAGGGATGTGCTTAGGCCATCCTTGCTCCTTCAAAACCTGGGCATTCCTCCAGCATTTATGGATGGAGAGGGGACTCTGGATAGGCTCAGGAGGGAAGATGAATTTTATGTGAAAATGCCCCTATTTGTCTGAATAACTCAACACGACAGAGCATTTTTTCCTTCATCTCTTTGTGGCCCAAAGGGGCAGTGCCAGTTCTGCAGCAAATATGGGGCCATGCCTCAAAAAGGGGGAGTGCAGCACAAAAAGAAGGGACACAAGTCAAAGTGAGGATCCACAGAGAGGCAGCAGTGGCAGCTCCTTTCACGCCACTGTCCCTGTGTGTTTTTACACTGACTTTGCAGGTAGGCAGGAGGTGTGAGGAGCACACAGCAGGGTTGTTTTCTCAGTTATTCCCCTGGCCAGTGGGATGCAAATGAAGACTCTAAGAGGATTTCCAGGGCTGTGAGGAAATCCCTTTGCTGGAAGCTGGGAGCTCTCCATGGGCCAGCCCAGTTCTCCTCACAGCATGAAGCAAACGGGCTCTGAACTCCCTGACACTGCCGTGAGATTTCCCACATCGTGAAGTCCCGGAGCTGATCCAGGATTTCATTTCATTCCTCAGCACAGCCAGGACATTGGTGGGAGCCAGCTCCCCCTCCCCGTGCTCTCCTGCTTCCCAGGGCTTCATTTGTTTGTTTTTAGCAGGATAGTTCTGTGAGCTGCTCCTCTGGCTCGTGTACAGCACCCTCGGTTCCCTTTATTAAGCACGGCAAGACAAGCGCTGAGTTATGGCTGTTGTTAATAAAATTACTCTGCTAATATTTTTCCCCAACACATGGAATATTATTGATGGATCAGGGATAGGGCCCATCCCGAGGCACAGGGCCCATGCATCACCCCAGCTCCACGTGCACCATCCAAATGGGGCCTTGGTGGAGCGTAAGTGGTGCACAGGCCTTTTATGGGCCTTCTGCAGAACGGTGAATTTTACCCAAAATGCAGGTTAAAACCCATGTTAGGTATTAATGTAATCAGGTCCATAATCTCTCTATCAAAAACTCCCCAAGCACCTCTTCACCTGCTAAACCAGGTAGCTCCTTATCTGGAGAGTGCTGTAACACATTCTAGGGGACTCTTGGCTTATTTTTGGTAAAGAAAATATGCATTGCTAAGCCCCTGTGAGTCCTGGCTTAGGGCAGAGCATGGGAGGTCACCAAAGGGCCACCCTGACCTGCCAGTCCAACATTTTCCTCCTCCATCTTCAAACACAGAATTAAATTATCCCAAATTTTCTGTGAAAACTTGGTGACCTCCACAAACTTCTTGGAAAGAGAGGTGCCAGCTTCAGAAAGAAAAAATCCTGCTTTTGTTTTCTTTCCTCAAAGTCTATTTTTTAAGACCAAAAAATACATATTTTAAATTTTTTTGGGGGGCAACATGGACCATTTCCAGGAGAGCTGCAGCTTCCTTCCCCCACAAAGCTTCATCAACTTCATTCATCAGGGCATTTCTGCAAATTCCATTTAGATCTTTCACCTTATTAGAGGTATTTTATTAAACATTTTATTAAAGTCTTTTTAATGCCTTCCAGGGCATGTTGTAAAAACCTACTGATTTCAGAAGCTTCTTTGAGGGATCACAGGCAGTGCAGAACCTGGAGGAGCTTTTCCAGCACTTTCATGTTGACAGCACACGATGGCAACTCAGCTCCTGTCTAGGACAGGACAGATAAAATCAGAGAGGATTTTAACTTTGACCAAAATCTTAAAGGGTGGTATTTCCAATTGAAAGGGGAGGATGTGAAGAATAAGTATTTCTTCCTTAAAACACATC
The DNA here is from genome assembly GCA_013398075.1 of Notiomystis cincta. Taxonomy (NCBI): domain Eukaryota; kingdom Metazoa; phylum Chordata; class Aves; order Passeriformes; family Notiomystidae; genus Notiomystis; species Notiomystis cincta. The sequence goes on along the minus strand of VZRX01023167.1, from coordinate 140,867 downwards.
ACTATTATTATTTTTTTGTTGGATTTTCTGCTTTTGCCCAGGTAAGAAAGATTTCCAAGAGGAATTCCAGCTGAGGAGGTGATGAAACGTGTTGAGCTGGTCCAGCAGTATTTGCAGTCTGTAAATAAAGTTTATTTAGGAGCTCTTGTTAAAATATTTCATGATAGGAGACTTCAACAGGCATTTTTAAATGGATTCTGAGCAACTGGGCAGAGAGAAAATATGTCTGTGGGACCATGAAACATTTATCTGTCCAGAAGGAGACAGGGAAAAAAAAAAGCCAGGAATGATCTATCATAAGGGAGGAAATCTGCACCTCAGCATTTGCCAAAATGTCTTAATTGCTTTGTAAACTCATCTAAATAAATAAAACGTGGAGGGCTGTCTCAGCTCTCTGCTAAGGAGCAGCGAGTATTGCCTGGGGATAAAAGTCTTAATCCTGCCCAGGGCTGGGCTTGTTCCCAGTTTGGGACTGCTGCTCCTGGGGCAGGAGTTTGGGGTGTTGTCACAGGGCTTGGAGTGGCTGCTGGAGGTGGGGGGTGATCCCTGCCCCAGCCTTTGGCCATGGACAGGAGACACTTGGGACACAGAGACCTTTTAGCTCTGCTGGAAACTCACACTCATGGTGGCTTCTCTTTACTTGTTTCTCTTTTTTTTTCACTGCTCCTTGCATTTTTCCTGGTGCAAACGGCTCTGGGAAACTCACAGACCATCCACTTTGAGGGCTTGCACACCGTGGGTATGAGAGGGCTCCTTCTGGCTGCTTGGGTTTATTTAAAACTTGCCAAATTGTGGCTTTCCTCCTCAAAATCCAGATGAGATCATTGCTCGGGGCACATTCTCATGGTTCTTGTGACAAAGGTGATTGTCCCCCTCTACTCCTCTGTTGTGAGACCCCACCTGCAGAGCTGCCTCCCCCTCTGGGTCCCTGCACCGGGATGTGGAGCTGCAGGATAAAGTCCAGAGGAGGCCAAGGATTTGCTCCAGGGCTGCTCTGGAGCCAGGCTGGGAGAGCTGGGGGTGTTCACCTGGAGAAAGGAAGGCTCCAGGGAGACTTTAGAGCCCCTTCCAGTGCCTAAAGGTGCATAGCATTTAAACCATGTAAATTAATGAGACTTAAATATGTGCTTCAGGTTAACAATATTCTAACTCTGAACTAGAGCTTCATTTTCCACATAGGCTTTGTTCAAATTTGTAAGGTAAATTTTCATCTTCATATATATGAAATATCTTCCTTCCTGCCTTTCTCCTGATAGATTTTACCGTTTTATTTTCATTTCTTAGTGAACCTCGACCTGGAGCAATGGTCATTCCTGTATTGAAGCTGCAGCAAAGGCAGCTCCTGAGTGGCTTCAGGGGCTCACTGGAACCAGGGGCTGTTTCACAAACACGGAGAGAGAGTGACCAGAGGAGCCTCATGGCTGAGACTCTGTCACACTACCCTGCTGCTTTGGCTTTTATTAACTAATTAATTTGGCTTCTAATAACTAATGGCCCAGTCCTGCATTCCTTATGCATGCAAAAAAGGGCATTTTCTCATAAAGCTGTGCCAGATCCTGAACAACTTCACTCACATTAACGCTTCCATTGCAGCAATTACTCGCAGGAGTCTTTCCCTGAGTTGGTAAGGATTTTTCAGGCTGTCATTCTGGGAAGGACATGTGTCCAGCATAGCTATAGCTGACAAGTCCTGCATGATTTACATGTTTCTTATGTGTGTGAAATGTAATATACTTATATGTTTTGGAGTCATGTATTTAGATATGATCTCATGTAAGTCTGGCAGATAAATATGTTCATCTCATATAGCACTGACATACTTATTTTCACTTAGGACTGCTTTTACTCAAGGACTTCTTTCTGAACTTGGTAGGGTCTTGTTGTTGGCTCAGCAGGATCATTATTAGGTCCAAATTTTCCCTTCACATTTCAGCCATCTGAAATAAAACCACATAAGCAACGTAACCATTGTGTTTAAGTGAAATATTTATGTTAGATATGGATCCAGTGGTGGAAAGATTGATGCCTGTCTGTATGGGATTTGATAATTGCTGGGAACAGGAATGGTGTTTTATTTTCTCTCTGCCCACCACACTTCAGTGACCGATCTCTGGGGTTTTATTCCTTCAAAGAACGACGTGGAACAGGCTGAGCTGCAGCTCCTGCCCAGGAGAATGGCAAAACCAACTTTGTGCAACTTGCTGTCAGAATCACCTGGACAGAAATCTCCCTAAATTCGTGTTTCTTTCACATTGCTCATCTGATTTCCTGAAGCTGAGGAAGAAGGGGGAGGAAGAGGAGTGGCCCTATTCTGAGGAAGGTACGAATCTGAAAACAGAGAACTTAAATAAAATTCAAGGGGAGAAATTAATTAAATAAATGCTAATATAGAAGTAAAAAACCCCACTGCCTGGCAGGAGAGCAGTGTTTTAATGGCATAACTCGTGAATAATCTTGCTAAAAGGTCTTTGTGCTCGCTGCCCTTTGGTACCTGGCTGTGCTTCTGTGCTGCAATGTTTGTTCCTGGTTTCTTCTGCTAAAGTTTATAGATCCAACTTTAAAAAAAGAGGGAGTGTTTTCCATAATTATCCCCTCACCGATCTACTGCAGTAAATTAGCCTCCAGCCCCGTGCCTTGGTGCTCAACACAAATCAGATGAGAGAGCTTCATATTTAGTTTAATAAACTGTAATTTCTGACAAAGGTAACTGTCACCTTCTGTTTCACTCTGCACGTTTATTTTTCAAGCACCAGAGCTGACCTCCGAACTCAATCTGCACTTGCCTATTGATGCATAAATATCTGTAATATCACAGTAAATTAAATTCAGTTTTAAAGGGTTTCTATTTAACAATCTGTCAGAACTTTCACAGCGTTTGATTTCTAGTTTCCTCTGTCCACTGACAGGTTTATCTCGGTATGGCTTGATTAATGAAACCTTTTATTTGCAGTAAGCACACCTATTATTACCATAATCTCTTAATGCTTGCTTAGGCAACATTGTACTCTGACAGCAGGGCTCCAAAAACTTCCAGCCCCTTCACTCCTTGGCAGAGCAGGCAGCAGGATTTGGGGCTAGAGAAGGGCTGGCACTGTCCTGCTCTCCACTCTTGAGGGTGTTTGCAAAATCAAGCAGTTTCCCAAAATCAGGCAGGTTTGGAAATGTTATTTTCATGGAATAAATGTGCCTTGTTAGAAAGTATTTTCACCTAAGATGAACAAATTCACATTTAATTTGTGATTAGTGTTTCCTAGGGAAGAAAGGGATGTTCTCAAGATAAGATCTTATGGATGATTTGTTGAATTTAGGGAAATACACTGTGGCATGGGCTGGAGAAGTTTGTATAGGTTTGGATATCAGAATTGTTGACTCCAATTCCTGATTTTCCTATGGCCCTGGGAAAATCATTTCATCTCTCTGTGCTGTAATCCCATCTCACTGATGGCGGCGTGTAATGGAATAAATAGAATTACACCACAGGAGGGGCAGAGTAAAACTGCTCCAGATGAGAAACAGGGCAAAACAATCCAAATTTTCTTTCCTTACTGTACAGGAGGAAGTTGAATTCCTGATTCCCCCACACTTTCAGCATGCAGAGTTGCTGCTCTGACTGTGGAGGGCTCTGCAGCAGGGACTTGGGTGAAAGAGGAGGTGCCTTGGTACCCTGAGCAGGACAGAAGCGAGGGAGGAACCAGCAAGTCACACCCCTGGACTAGGAAAAGATGTGATTTTTATTCTATAATTGAGCTTTATGTTTAGACAAGTTAAGGAGAAGTGCAAATTTCCCTGGGCTCCCTGAGGGTTTTCTCTGTACAGGTGAACTTGCAGCTCCACGGAGAGCCAAGGGAGCTCTGACACCAAATTCATCAGGGCCGTGGTTCACTGGGAGTTTGATTCCATTCTTATTCTTGTTTACAGCTGGGTTTGGGGCTTTTTCCAAACTGCTCCTCACTGGGAATTCTTTGTTACAACCTGATTGTCAGACTCTGTCAGATTCTGAAAATAAAGACCCCACCTCCCAACTTGAGCACCTAAAATGAGACCGAATAATTTAGGTGGGCTCTGACATTCGGGTTGTCCCCAACTTTCCTTTTTCCTTTGGTTTTAGTTCTCCAGGATCTCCAAGAGACTCATCTGTTGAAATCCAAATCCCTCTGGAATCAGTGACAAAGTTGCCAGTGAAGATTTGATTGCTTGCATGCCAACATAAGGATCACATGTAGAAAACACCACTCCAAACAGGCACAAACCCCTCTTGTGCAGAAACACCAAGAACTTCCATGTCAGCACTATTAAAAAGGAGAATAATTCTGAAGGTGATTTGTGCACTTGTTTCTTCAGGATGAAAACATTTCAAGAGGTTTGTTGCATGAAGATGTTAATCAGCATCAGGAAACACAATCTCAGCTCTGCAGCAAGACCCAGAGAGGCAGTGTCATTCCTCAATAAACAGCTCACAAATGAGGATTATATTTGTCTGCCCAAAAGCACATGCAACACTCTGCAAGTATAAACCTGATCTCAGAACCTTTTCACAGTATAAAAAGTCAGAGAGCCTCATTAGAAGCAGATTGTATATTTTCAATCAATAAATGCAATATGGTTCGATGGCCCTGCACCCAGTGTGTGTTTCTGCAGCTCCAGGAGTGACACTTCCAATACAAAACTGCCTGTCATAAAAAGTGTTTATTTGCTCACAAGTCGGGATTCTGCTCCTGCAGTCCTGCTGGTGGAATTATTATAATTCTCCAACACGTTTCAGACTTTTTTGGGTTGTTTCACACTCTGCTTTTTAACCTTCAACAACAAATATTGTTGTATCATGAAGACAGCAAATCCAAACAATTACATATGTAGTCCAAAGGCATACACAAGAAAATCAATATTTGACATCTTTGCAACTCCCTCCTTGGAGCAGCGCTCAATAGCTCTTATTCATTATACACTTATATCTCTTTCAGATTCGCCTTTGTCACCAGAAACCCATTTTTTTTTCTCCTTTGACTTCCACATAACTTCTTTGCCCTGTACTTTTACAGATGCCTTCTGGCTATAAATACTAATGAAATCTCTTTGCTTAATTCAATTTTGCTGGTACACTTACAGTTATGACCTAACTTTCCCACGAGAGAGACTGATTGAACATTCCAATACCTTATGGATGGGAGCAAACACTCCACAGAACTGGACTGACAATTTCCATAATTATAGAATTCACAGCCTAATGACCTTAAAAAACAATAAAAAGATCTCTTGTTAATTCCATTTCTGTTACTGACATTCAAGATATTTCATTTTTCACAGGACAACAAATTTACTTTTTATTTTCAAAAGAGCAGTCTATCCTTTTACCCTAGATTAAATTTTCTGAATATTGAAGGATTTCATTGAATATTTAGCATTTCTTTGTCTTTTAAAAGTTAGAATATTTATGATCCTTAGAATGCTCCTGACTGATTTATAGCAATCAATTATAAGAGTGCGTTTTGAAATAGCCCTTTTAAAAATGAAGAATAGAATAATTAAAAAGATCAGAAGTCCTCCCTTGCATATAATTATTTCATTATTTCATTACAGTGCAGAAATTGTTTTTGCTGACTGCGAACAATTTTAATTGAGCAAAAGCTGTATTAATATACGATAGCAAGCAGTTCTTCCTAAGAAATAAGAGCACTAATTGCCTAAATTTTTATTCAGCACAGTGAGCCTTAAAAGCCACATTGTAATATAAACCTAATCACTGGGTACAGCGGGTGCCTTTGCCGTGGTGGAGACATTCCCAAAGCAGAACCTTGCTGTGCAGTTCATTTATTCCTTCAACAGGTTTGTGAAACATTTGTTTGGGTGCTGATTTGGGGCAGGCTGAGGGCAGAGAGCTTTGTGCCAGCCTGCCTGTGCCTGCCCATGCCACCTGTGCCCACCTTGTCCCCACGTTTTGGTGGGGACAGCACCGTGGTGGTGCCTACATTGCTTTGTTCCTCACTTCCCATTGCCTGGCTGCCCTCTCCTGCTGCTCCAGGGTTTCCATCTGTGCAATGGAGAGGAAGAGAAACACAGCCAGAGAGAAACTGAGAGTGGGAGCCTGACTTTGGTGTCTTGAATCATCGTGGGAGAGAGGTTTCCTCTTGCTGTAAGGATTTGGGGAGCTTGAGCTGCTGCTGCAAGCTTTAAACTGTACATAGGCCACCCTGGGTAGGTATCCATGCTTTTCCAAGGAGAAGGTGGTGGTGTTTGCAGCAGACTGGGATTTGGATGGGCTTGCTTTGGCCAGGAGACCTCTTCTCATGCTGCTGTTGAACTCTGTGCTGGAAATACTTCACTCTCACTGGTGCCACCTCTCTTCAGGGGTCTGGATTCCCTCTGCCACCTGCTGAAAACCACCCCTGTGCTGGCTGGGCTGAAACTCCTTTGGCCACGTGTGATGTGACAAATTATTTTCAGCTTTTCAAACACACACCAGCTCCTTGGCCATGATGGTCCTTCCTGGTGCTTCCCAGGACTTGCAGAAGGGTGGGATTGGGCTGTCCCCAGTAATGTGGGTATTGACAAGGACTCTGTAGGGGCATGACTATATGGGCAAGGGCACCCACCAGCTCTTCCTTGCTCCCAAGCCCTTCCCAGCCACTGGGGTAAAATATTCCAGCGTGCCAGGCACAGACAATCCATTCTTGTGCTCAGCTCCCAAGCAGAGCTCAACATCCCAGCTGATACAGACTGAGAAACGCTGCTGAGGTTGGCTCAGAGTCCTTTAACTTCAGCTGAGACAGTTTTTTGGGAGGAAGCAAAGTCTTTTTAATAAATAATAACACCTTAGCCGGCGCGGTGCTGGCAGATGGCTCCTGATAGCTTCTGCCTGAGGTCTCTGAGCTCGACAAGAAGAGTCTGCAAGTCCATGGCAGAGGCAGTGTGGTGTCTGGGAGTGCAGACACGGACTTATCAGGAAATAATCGCTGCAGGGGAGATCTGGAGTTTGTCTGATACCCAAATTTCTCCTGTCACGGCAGAGTTGCTTCCGGGGTGCTGGGGGAAGTCGCGAATGGGGCCGCTGGTGGTTTGTGAATAAGGCTCTTTGTCAGTGCTCAGCTCTGACCCCCCTCCTCTCAAAGCCTGGCTGAAGCCCATCCAAAGAAGCAAAGTGGAAATGAAAGATAAAATGCTGGTCCAGTGCAGCAGCCTTAATATAGTGTCTGAATGGGAGAGAAAAGATTTATAATTACCTCAAAGTGAGGCTGGAATTTTCCTCCTGAGCTCGCTGCTTTCCAGTCCCACTTTGAAGCCTGAAATGCAGATTTGGTGCCAAATTAACACTGTAGTGTTCAAGTAAGAGCAGTGGAAGTACCAGTACCAATAACAGCCAGCAGCACTCAAACACAGCCACATTAAGGATTGCCTGGCAGCAGATGTGATGTATCCCTCTGCTATTCCATAGTGGCAGCCCTCAGGTACATAGTTATAATTCCTGCAAGAGGCAGGCTCTGGAGATGACAGACTGAATAGTTACAATCTATCATGAAAAATTCTCAAGGATGAGTTAATGATTTTGTGCAATTTCCAGACCAGTTAGCTGGAGCCTGCAAGCTGGAGTTTCCCTGGGCTGCAGCTCACCAGGAACTGTTTTCTCCTTGTGCCTCAGTTTCCACTTCTATAAAATCAATGAACATCCTGCCTTTTCTGAGGAATCATTTAAATCTGTTTCAGAAAAGTGCTGTTCAGGAAATACTCCAGAGCAGGTAAGAGGGGTTATAATCAACCCAACTTTTCTTGCAGTAAAATTGGGGCTAAAGTTCGTCCTGGGTTAACACTTTTGTTTTTCCTGAACTGTTACATCCCACGTTTACCTGAAGGAGGAGCACAGGGTAAGACAGGGAACGTGCCTGTGACTGTAGTGTTGATATCTGTGCAGGTGGAGGTGGGAAACATTGGAAACTCCTCTTGTATGTGCTTGCCACCAGCTGGAGCTTGTCCCCATGCTGTTGTGTGCGTGGATTTTGTGCATGTGAAAAGGTCTTGCACCTTCAGAGATGAGCTCTGCCCTGCTATGGTGAAAGCCATTACAAACATCAGCTCCACAAGTCCCTGCACTGGTTTAGGTTTCTTCCCTGTCTCCACCAGGTTGGTTTCATAGAATTCCAGAATCCCAGAATGGCTTGCATTGGAAGGGACCTTAAATCCCATCTTGTTCCACCCCCTGCCACGGGCAGGGACACCTTCCACTATCCCATGTTGCTCCACTCCCTGTCCAACCTGGACTTCCAGTGATGGGACATCCTCCTTTGCAGAGGTCTGAAGCTTAGCTTCCCACCTGTAAGCACCTGGTAACAGCCTGGCCTTCCAGATGTGGCCTGGAAAGCTAAAAAGTGACTCCAGAGTCCATCCCTCCTCCCTGGAGCTCTGGCTCCCTGGGCTCCGGGCAAGGCTGGACCTCGCAGTGCTCCGGGGCTCTGGCAAGCAGAGGAGGCTCCGGCTCTGCGCAGACACATTTTCGCAGCGCTGCCCCTCGGCTCACAGCTCTGTCCCTTGAAAACGTTGGCACTTTCACTCCAGTGAGCCCTCTTGGTGCTTCCTCCGTGCCCAGGGCAGTCCGTAAGAGGTCGGCTCCCTCGCAGTCCCAGGACAGCTGTGCTGGCAGTGTGGGATACAAAGGATTTGCGCTGCCATCTGTGTCCTTTGTGCCTGCTCACGGCTTTTCCCCCTGTGCCCGGCGAGCTGGAGAAGGTTATTTGCCTTAAGAACATTTTCTCCTTCTCTCTCTTTTGTTTTGCACCCGTGTCAACAAGCAATTTGCACCGTAATTCATTCCTGTTTGAGCCCTAATTGTCCCCTCCCTGTTCCGATCTGGCTGCTTGCCTGGCTGTTCCGGGCTGTCCCCGGGTGTCTCTCCCAGAGCTCCATCGAGGCAGGGTCAGCCCTCGGCTGCCGAGCGGAGGCTGCTGCTCCGAGGGCATCCCGCGGTACTCCATGCGAGTGGGAATAGGGAGAGCTCCAAGGAAACACTTTGGGGCAGTTTGAGGTGTTGCTCCCTCTGGGACAGCTGCTGCTGCCCAATTCCCAGCGCTCCCTGTTGGGAAGAGGGCAGCTCTGACAAGATGTGGGATTGGAAGTGGAGACCATCCTCTGTGCTGCTCCAGCAGCCATCAGGACCCAAAAAAGCTCAATAAAGGCTAAATTCATATAGCTATACACAGACTGTGCAATCATTAATAAAACACCCAACCCAAAGCCCCCCTCTTTCATCAGGGTGACATGAGACTTAATTAATTAGCACTTTAAGGTGCTTGTATAGTCCATTGGTGGGAAATCATAACTTATTCACTTTCCCCTCCAGGTGGTCAGAAAAGATTTAGCATTTCATTCTCATGGATGCAACAGAGGCACCTTCATTGCATCCAAAATTTTACCTGGGAGAGAAGACTGAGCAGAGGGCTCTCACTTCCTGGAAGTGATTCTGATGGCAGGAATTATTTAAAGGGAGAGGAAACCATGCTCTTGGGTAAAGAACTCTATTGAGCAAAACCCAGGGCAGGTTAGGAAGGCTTGGTGACAACCCAAAAGTTCCTACAGGGACAAGAGAACTTTTGTCATGGCTTTTTCAACCTATATCAATCAGGGGAGACAACAGGAAGGTGCAAGAAGATGCTTGGCAAATTCGGAGTGAAAAATGGAGAATGCTTTATAAATGTGGGGAGTAACTCAATTCACCTTCCTCTCTTTGATGGCCAAGAAATTGTAGAAGGGTTTAAACCTCAGGAATTCCCAGGGGGATTTGGTGATTCATCCTGAGCTCCCTGTGCAGTTGGTCTGTGCTGCAAAGTCACTTCTGCACCCACAGCCTTGCCAGCACCACACACTCACAGAGACACAGGCTGCACCTCTGATGGCAAAAGCCAGAATGTATCGCTTAGAAAGGCTCCAAAAAATCCACTTTTCTTTTATAATAATATTTCCACAGGCCAAGCAATTGATGGCTGGACTAGGGGAAAACATACATCTTTGCTTCCAAGTAATAGGCTGCAGATTTGCAAGACTAAATCCTTTAAAAGGCCAGGAATCACATCCATTCAGTCTGTAAAAGAAAAAGAAGTCTAATTTGATAACATTATACATAAAGCGTTTTCTCGACTTAGATATATTTTAGGCATGCCAGTTATATAACACAGAACAAGCAGGGGGAAAGGACTTGATCACATTCAGATGACACTAAATTATCTTATGACACAGGCTGTATCTTTTTTACAACAGAAAATGGAAACAACTGTGTCCTTGACCTTCAAAAAGGAATTGACTTCCCTAGCTTAACTATTCAAACAAACAACTGTGTACTCTCTTCAATTCCTGTGATAATTTTGATTTACTGTAAATGACTGAATTTAATGAACTAAATTATGCTATTTAAATGCATTTTGTGAATGGTATTGTAGTTTGTTACTAAGCATTATGTCTATGCTAAAGTGTGCTGTAAATGATATGATATGGAACATATGTGCTGTATTCATAATTTAACTGTTGCTATGGAGTGCCTTCTTCAATAGGCTCCTTTGAAAAACGAGTTCTTTATTTACCTGGTGAAATGAAGGTGATTTCTCAGCAAACCTCTAGGTCTCACTGACCTTGACAGAATTACAGTGCTAATATTTTCACATGGATGAACTGTTCTTCAATAATTTTTCCAAACTAGATGGCACAAATAGGTTTTCTGTTAATGCCGTGACAGACTGCATGTTTTCGAATCTCACTTTTCTTTTTGTTTGAACAAATGTTTATTACAGCTCTTGCAAAATGACTCCCATCCTCATTAGTGATAACAGGTTTCTGAGTTCAGAGCTGGATCTCAGGGTCTTGGATGTGATTCCCAGAAATGCCTTGAGCCTGATGCTGCAGAGGCAGCCAGTGCCCAGCTCCATTTCCAGCCATGCCATGCTGCTGAAACCCTTTGTATATTTGGATTTCTCTGTTTGTGATACTGAAGGCCACAAATTTGACTCTGTTTTGCTGATGTTGAGGGTTTTTTTGCATTTCAAGCCAGGTTTATCAGAGCTAAATCCTGAAACTCTGTAAATTCCCTTTAACCAGACACCTTTTTTCCTTTAACGCCTCTGTGCCACTCAGGCACACATAGATACTGGTCACAAATTAAGGGTATCGTATGTAAAATGATATAAAAATAATTCCAGTGTTGTCAGAAAATGATGGGAAGCTGAGTAAAGCATCTAGAATTTCAAAGGCTACTTTTAAATTTGGAGTTTTATTTCAGATTTTCTTATTTTCTTCTTCTTTTCCAAAGAGAAAATGTCAGTAATTTCTGAGAGCAAATAACAATGCAAGAAAATTCTGGTAACAACAGGGAAGGATTTTTACAATATCTTGGAACATATCAGTCTTCATTCAATGTGCATTTAATGGGTCAAATAAGGACACTCTCGATGAAACATTGAGCCATCTATAACACCACCTTTTAACTAATTTGAACATCCACAATAAATTATGGCTGCATTTCATAACTGTTCATCAACCACCAGCTCCCAAGGAGAACAGCTGAGTTTTCTGAATATGGATTCTCTTGGAAAACCTGACTGGTTTTAACTATGTGGTGTTATCATTGCATACAAATAGAGCAAATATTGTAGGGGATTTTTTAAATAGCCATATTTCCACCAGTGCATAGCACTGGTGGCATTTTTATATGTGCAAAGGCTCCTCCTGGAGGTCAGTTGTGTTGTCAGATGTCCTGCTCCACACTCAGGTGGGCTTTTGCAGACCAGCCTGGGTTTCTGTCTGTGCCAGAAAACATAAAACAAACTGTAAAAATACAAACACGTGTGGCATGGTTAAAATAATCTTGGCAAAAAGCTCATTCCAAAATGTTTCCTAACTTAATAGAGGTGGGTCTGTTAGTTTGGATGTGTCTATAGAGGGAGAAAAACTTGGGGGTGGCTTTATGCTTTCACTTTCTCTTGAAGAAATAAAGATCTGCAGAAGAAAGGTGCACAAACAGCAAGGGAATAACTCTTCCCAAGACCTCACTAAAGCAGGTGTTCCTGGCATCCCATTGCTGCTGGGAGCTTGAGCACAGCCAATAGTCCAGGAGGATGGACAAGGTTTGGGCTTCATCCCCCTCATCATCACCTTCCTGAGAGGCTTCAGCGAGGGCAGTGGCAGCAGCAGGGTGGGACCCCCGCCCACCTTCCCAGCACAGCTCCGTGAGAGGAGTTCCTTGTCCAGCACTCTTTATTTTGGGTTAATGAACTGCGGTCCCAAAGGTGCAGGGAGTGGATAACGCCTCCAGAGCCGGGAATTGGCATGGCAGGAGCAGCCTGCCCCGCTACCTTGCTCTGCATTGTGCACCATAATTATGTGAGAAAAGGAGCTATTTTTCAGCAAGTGGCTATCGGATACTTCCTGTGCTGCATATCAACAACCAGATCTTGACCCAGAAATGTCAGTCCCCGCTCAGAGCAGACAAGGAAGCATAATTAGAGATGCTCTGGCAACGTATTTTAGCACTGACGGTGACAATGTTTAAATTTTTAATCAGGCATGTAACATAAAAAGCACATAACATGAAATGTGAAAAGAAAATTGGCAAATACCAACGTGCTGTTTGACACTTTATTTCACTGAAGGAAGTGAACATCAATAAACATTATTTATCATAAATGACAGAGAGGAAGGCGTGTTTCTAATAAAAACCTTCCCATTGCAAGGGGTGAATCTCATAAAAGCACCCTGATAGTACTGTAAAAGCCATGTTGGGCCAGACCACAAAAGGAAACAGGGAAATATTTATTGGGAAGTTGTGATGTGCACCCAGATGTGTTCCCTCATGCCAGCTGCCTTTGGGGGGGCAAAGAGGTCCCCCCAGGGTGCCAGGACTCTCTTGCTTCCTCTGCCACATCCAGGTGTGGCACAGCTCTGAGCCCTCCCGTGGGTGACACAACTGTACCCACATGTGTGATACAGCAAATGTCCTCCCAGTTTTGAGGGTCAACCCTTCAGGGACTGCATCCCATGGCAAGTTTTGCTCAGAGCTGGCACACACTGGGTCAGATAATTCCAGCTGGAAATCAGAGACAAGCTGAAGAGGTGTGGTGGGCTGGGTCCAATGTACTGACCCAGGAGCTGTTGTGTGACCCCCTCACCCCAAAGCTCTTTCTGTTTTAGCAATGCCTTTTAATTTCAGTGTCTTTGTAAACATTGTTGGCATTTTCCCCTGCCTAAACCCCTTCCCTCCCTGCTAGATGTGGGCTCTGCTGAGCCAGGCCCCGTGGTGATCTGAGCTTGGACAAGCACTGAGCTCGCTTTACAGGGTAGATGAATGCACCCAAAAATTACTTGAGGGAAGTGCCAATCCAAGTATGCCCAAGTTAGAAAAAGTCTGATTTAGGGCTATTCTGGTCACTTTAATTTGTCTCTGTCATATGCCTGAATAGAGAGTCAGTCTCCAACTGCACAATTCCAGCTGCTGCCACAAAAAAGTACAAACTTAGAGAAAACAACCCCTCTGTGCAGTGCATGCTGAGGCAAACAGTGTGTGGCTGCCTCTCAAACCCATGTGAACATACATGCACATTCTGGTAATTTCTGAGTGTCCAAGCTCCTCTCTGCCTCCTCTAGCTGCAGTTCTCCCTTTTCTCCCACTTGAAAGTCCTCTTCTCTTCCAGCTCTGTTCCCCAGCATCTGTCTCCCTGATCCAAGTTCCTGCCTTTGCCTCCTTACTGCCAGCCCTGGCTCCTCTCTGCAGCAGGGTTATGTTTCCATGGTCTGAGCTGCTGGGATGTTGTGAGGAAGGTTTGGGAGCATGGGAAGCCCAGCTCCAGTGCCAAAGCTGGGGCTGCTCTTCTCTTGCTTGCTCTGATGGGATCATGGTTGCCTGGTTGATGTGAACTGTGAGGAGCAATGTGCTATGTGCAGAAGACAGACTTTGGAGGATGTTGTGGACAAACCCTAAACCCTCTAATTTTTTATAAATTTCACCAAATCCAGACAGAGTCAAGGGTTCATTCCCAAAGGCAATGAAAACCTCCCAGCCAAATTTTAAGCACAAACCGTACTGAAGTGGGATCTCCTCAATGGGATTGTTGTGAGATTCTTCTTAATGTGGGCAAAAGAAAATATTTTGCCTTGTCCTGGTTTTAAGAAAGATGTGAATCCTCTTTTTTTTTTCTTCTGAAATGTAGCAAGAGAATCCAGCTTGAGGCAGACAGTCATCACGGGACATTTCATCTAAAATGGGTAAAGTCTGGCAAAGCTACGGGCAAGTGAAGGCAGATTTATACAATGGAGAGTGTCAGACAAGCTGAACCATAGGCACTGCTCTGCCCCACTTCTCATGGAGTTCATAATAACTCTTTTCATGGGAGCCTGCCTGGGTTAACTCCTGGATGATCACAAGCCTGTGTGTTGCTAATAATAGCATCATTGGTTAAAATATCTCCACGTTTACTGAGTTTCATACTGCATTTGTGTCTCTGTTTTGTCCTGCTTGTTCTCTTTTGTTTTCCATTCCCATCATGCTGTTACACTAATATTTTCCATCTTGGTTCCAAGGGCTGCCACCATTAGTGCTGCACCACGTGGACATTTGTGTCTCTCCATCAGATTTGTGAGGAGGCTGCTATGGCATGGCCAGCTCTCATGGCAGTGTTTCCTGAGAGCAGATGGTGACAGCTCAGCGCTGTCACCCGAGGCAGCTGGGGTGAGTTCCCTCTCTTGGAAGCATGGACTGTGACCATGGCATGGCTGGAACTGATCAGAAAGTCTGGGGAATTTGAGCAAAGAAAGATGAAATTCTGATTTTTATCTAAAGATAAGTAGTCTTGATTTATTCCAAATTGAGGCAACTGAAAAAATGCTGCTGCCAACCCTCACCACCCAGCAGGAGAAGCTGTTTCTGTTATCTAAAGGCATCACTGCACCACTCCAAATTAAGTTCCATCACACTGTGCTTGGTAGCTATGGCAAAGGGTAAATTTGAGTCATGGAAGGAAACAAGAGGACTGTTAGTCCTGCTTTAGACTTCACTGACTTGATCAAGCACTAGACAGTTTTTGCTGGACAGAAGTCATAGCTAAATCCCAGGAATTAATGCTTATCCCAGCTCTCTAATAATTTTGGGGGCACTGGACTTTAGATCCTTACATTTGACTTCATAGGGATTTAGGTACCGAAGGATTTGGGTCTCAACCTCTGCTCTAGTTTCCCAGCTTAAAGACAGTAGTAATATTTCTCTGCCATGCAGCAGAGTCACAGTGAGTAATTATTTCATATTTGTAGAGTACTTTGAGAAGAATGTGCTCCCTATTGCTGATATTATTAACTTCTGGAGCCCAAGATGGAACAGGCAAGTGCCTCTGTGCTGGGCAGACCTGACAATCTTGAAAGGAATATTTAGAAGTTTTGACAGGAGAAACTCTCAGCAACAAAAAGAAATCCTTTCACACAGCAAGGATTTGGGGAAATAATGTAGAAGCATCAGTACACAGTCCAACCTCTTGTTGCAAAGTGAGTGTGTTTCCAGCCCACATCAAAGTTCTGTTTACTTCTCCTGTCAGATGATTTTGTGAGAGTGTTGCAGAGGGCTGGAGCACATTGGGGTGACAGAGTCAACTCACAGAAAGGACTTACTGTGGCAGCAGATGTGCAAGTAGAGGTCAGGGTTAGCATGGACAGGGCACAGGGTCTGGTGAGCGGATGGGAGATGCAGAACAACAAATAAATGTACTGTAGGACAGCTGTGTCCTGGGCTGTATCAAAGGAAGTGTGATCAGCAGGTCATGGGAGGTGATTCTTCCCCTCCCTGTGCTCTGGTGAGACCCCACCTGGAGCACTGAGTCCAGCTCTGGGATCTCCAACACAGGAGGGATTGGGACCTGCTGGAGTAAGTCCAGGGGAGGCCATGGAGATGCTCCCAGGGCTGGAGCCCCTCTGCTCTGGAGCCAGGCTGGCAGAGCTGGAGGTGTTCTCTGCAGAAGAGAAGGATCCAGTGAGAGCTCAGAGCCCCTTCCAGGGCCTGAAGGGGCTCCAGGAAAGCTGGAGAGGGACTGGGGACAAGGGATGGAGGGACAGGACACAGGGAATGGCTTCCACTGCCAGAGGGCAGGGATGGATGGGATACTGGGAAGGAATTGCTCCCTGTGAGGGTGGGGAGGCCCTGGCACAGGGTGTCCAGAGCAGCTGTGGCTGCCCCTGGATCCCTGGAGGTGTCCAAGGCTGGTCTGAACAGGGCTTGGAGCAGCCTGGGATAGTGGAAGGTGTCCCTGGATTATGGGGGCTTCATTCTGCTCCCCATTCCTGTCTTCCAATGGAAGGGACTGGGTGTCTGGAGAGCAACTGGTCTTGCCATGAAC
Source organism: Notiomystis cincta (assembly GCA_013398075.1). NCBI lineage: Eukaryota > Metazoa > Chordata > Aves > Passeriformes > Notiomystidae > Notiomystis > Notiomystis cincta. Next base: position 124,524 of record VZRX01023167.1, on the reverse strand, counting down.
AGCTGAGGCAAAGAAGCCATTGAGCACCTCAGCCTTTTCCTCAGCCTTTGTAACTATGTCTTTTTCCCATTCCTGCTGGGAAACTGTTAGGTACTTACTGTAAAATTTTGAATTTTATTGTTTGCATTGGAAATCGTGACCTGGCTCACTTTGAGGCATTCAATATGAAGGTTTGGTTTTTTTTCCTTTCCTTGTTTTTATATAATTTTCGATAATTTCCTCTTGCCTTGTGCTATTTTAAGATGTTTAACTTAGTAGCTCCAGAAGAACCATTCACAAATAGTGTTGATCTGTGTTTTGAAAGTTTAACATACACTATCCAATGCACATTTACATACAGCACTGAAATCCGGCATTTGGGAAATTAAAACAACAAAACTTGATTGCATATCATGATTTCATATTTTGCAGATGTTAATATTTAATCATATGCAGAGCCATTTAGCTTAAGTGCATTAATGTAACTCATTTAAAAGAGGCCAGTAATTGTCCTATTAACTCCCAGCCTGGATGTTATCCATGCTGCCCTGCTGGTAAGGCCAGAGGGAGAGTCTCCTATTGGCACCCACAGAGATTGCTCTGATCTGTTGAAAATCCTGTTAAAATCTAATTACTTAGGAGAATAGGCCAGGGAATATCTAATGAGCTTCAGGAAACCCACTGAAAGAAATTCTCTTTTAATACAGACTGAAACATCTTCTGTGTTTCAATTACAGTGGTACCACATGAACATAATTACACTTGTATAGAATGGGACTCGTCTTTGTTGTTTTAATTACATATCACTAGATTTTTCTTAGTCATGGAGAAAAATAATTTGATCCCCCATAAAGGTTAAATGTTGATGAAAAGATGAGTGTTAAAATAAATGTAATCTTTGTTTATGATAATTTCTTCTTTGTTTTGTGATGAAATGTTAGTCAAAGCGGGTCACTGAGGGAAGCTGACTGACCAAACACACACTGGGGAAGCCCTGGGAAGGTGGAGACGTTGTACTGATGAGAAAGATTTCAGAGAAGGCCACTCACTTTGCCAGCATGAAATTTGGCCTTACTTTTGTTATGGTAATTGAAGCTGTTGACATTAAGCTCACAATAAAATCTCATAGCAGCAGCAGCAGAACAGACTCCTTGTACCAACAGGGGGGACTATTTGCAATTTCTTCCGCTTGCAGCCTCTAAATTTTTTTTGTTTGAAAATTCCGGTGCTAACGTGACCAAAATTATCACAGATGGCTTCTTGCAGTGACACAAATGGTTCTGTTTCTGCCCAAGATACTGGAACAGGCTCTCCAGGGGATGGACACAGCCCCAAGGCTTCCAGAGCTCAAGGATGTTTGGACAACACTCTCAGGCACAGAGTGGGATTGTTGGGGTGTCTGTGCAGGGACAGGAGTAGGACTCGATGATCCTTGTGGATCCCTTCCAGCTCAGGATATTCTGTGGTTCTATGGTTCTAATCCATGGATCTGAATGGCCTCACTCCGTTAGGAAATGAAGAGCATGGGACTGCCCGTAGGTTTGGCTCCTCTGTTGTGGCCACCAACACCCTTGGAACCAGAGCAGCTGATCCAGACAGCCTGGAGCATTGCTGCTGCTGCTGCTGAAACTGGGCTCTCTGTGGAGAATCCACCACATTTCAAGGCGTTAAACCCTGAGGAGATGGTGTGGGCATGGAGGAGATGGGATGCCATGTCTGCCTGCCTGCAGGAACAAGCTGGGCATGAAGGAATATTTCCCATGTTATTTATGCCTTAGCACATGCTCACACTGGCCCCAGAGCAGGGATGGCAAAGAAGCCACTGAAGGAGTAGGTGCTGGATAAACCCTTCACCACCCGCGGCCCCAGGTCCCTCACACGCTGTGAGGGGAAACGCAGAGGCGGGAAAACGCAGAGGCGGGAAAACGCAGAGGCGGGAAAACGCAGAGGCGGGAAAACATCTCCCTCACACACAATCTCAGGCTGCCATCAGTCTGTTATGAGGAATCCCGTGTGAGAACATGACTCCCCCACAGCCTGGCTGCCCTGAGGGGAGGAGGAAGGCTGAGAGAAACTGAGAAGAGGTAGGCGCCATGTCGGGTGCCTGAGGGCTCGTGAGGAGACAACCAACCACGGCTGTTCCAGGTGAGTTTGCCCACTCTGCATCCAGCAATGCTGAATAAAAGAATCACAGAATCTGCTGAGTGGGAAGGGATGCCCAAGGATCATTTAGTCCAACTTCTGAACCTGCACAAACACCCCAACAATCCCACTCTGTGCCTGAGGGCATTGTTGAAATGCTCCTGGAGCTCTGGCAGCCTTCAAGCCTTGACCATTCCCTGGGGAGCCCCTTCAGTTCCTGACCACCCTCTGAGGGAAGAACCTTTCCCTGATATCCAGCCTAAACCTCCCTGACACCACTTCAGGCCATTCCCTCATGACCTATGAGATCAGTGTTTCCCCCTCCTTTCCCCATCACAAGAAGCTGTAACTGCGATGAGTCTCCCCTCAGTCTCCCGTTCTCCAGCTGAACAGACCAACTGCCCTCAGCGTCTCCTCACACGGCTTCCCCTCACGGCCCGGCGCCATCTTTGTTGCCTTCCTTTGGACACTCTCAAACAGTTTAATGCCCTTCTCATGGAGCCTGGCTGGATGTGCAGGTTGGTGCAGTGACTGGCAGAGGTGCCCTCAGGGAGCTGAGTGCCCTGAGCTGGGAAATGCTCTGACATTCCAATATGGGGGGCTGACTGTGTGGTCCCACAGAGTGAAGGGTGTGAGGGGAAATTCCCCTCCTCAAAAGCAATGCAAAGCTACAGACAGAAGTAATAGAGACTAACACCTGCTGTGCACCACTTCAAACTCCCACACAGTGTTTTAACCTGTGCAGTCAGTTTGGTGGAGAGTCATGGCTGGGGAATAACTTTAAAAACCATGTAAGAGGCTGCTAGGAGCAGGAGTAGCCTTTGGGGCTATTTTGACTTCACAGAAAGTTGAACTAAGGTTTGAAAAATGAGGGGTCCATGTAACAAAACCTTAATTCTGTTTTCCTTGTTTCAGGTTGTGCAAAACCTCAGATTTGTGCTGCTGTTTTTGCTTCAGAGCTCAGCCCAGCATCTTCCTCTCTCTTTGAATGGCAGAGCAAGGAAAGCTGACAAAGGTAGTGTACACAATTCCTGTCAGATTCCTATCTGATATGGAGCTCTATGTTTTAATTTCCTTAATTTTTTAATAATCCAATGCATTTTACAAGTGTGACTCTCTTGTTTATGAAAATAATTTAAGACTGCAACACAGATAAAGAAATGGAAAATGTTATCAAACTCCATTCTGGATGATTCCAATAGTATTTCTAATGAAGACAAAGTAGCCCTATTTTCTTAATATGTTAAGGGTTGAACATGAAGGATCAGGGAATAAGTTGCAGAGCTACAGGTTCATAAATTTGAATGCTTTAAAATAGCTTTTCTTTGAAATTTAAATGATAAATCTTTGTCCAACACATTGTCAACATATTTACTGTGTTCATTCCAGCTATCAAATACAGTTGAGTGGGATTGCATCCATTTTATTTGGTGTTAATGGAAGTGAGGTATTTGTTGCTTCATTTGACTGCATCCAGGAGAAAAATGTGCTTCCTCAAGCTGAACTCCCACTCATCTGCCTGGAATTTGAAGGCCAAGTGCCTTATAAGTCCCATGTAAAATCTATCTGGTAATATTTCTCACTGCATCCATTTAAATACTTTTTATACTATTAAGATGCACATTTGGCAGGGAGAAGGAAATGAACTCAGGAAAAAATATTAAGATTTGGCTGAACAATAAACTCTGTATCAGGAATTGGTCCAAACTTTCATTTCTTCCTTTTCAAACCACGAAACTGGACTTAGATTTTCAAATTCTGAGGCTCAGTTTGGTGTGGAATTGCAGAGTTCTCAAAAATCCTACCCAGCCCCTCGGGTTGGAAAACCCTTGGAGGCAATCCTGGCACAGCTTGAGTTAGAGTGAGAGCTAAAGAACCAGAAGAACCTCCCAGGCACTGCAGTCACATTCACTCTGTGATTGTAGTTTAAACTTCTCTTTGCAGTCTCTTTCCTGGCTCTCATCCTTAAAAGATGTCACACAAAAAAAGGTTATTCTACCTACAGAATGAGCAAAGGAGTTTGGAAACTGCAGAGACTTGGAGGAAGATGAAACTCATTGACAGGAGGGGAAAAAAATAAAGGTCAAAAGTGGAAAGGAGGGAGGAAAATGGCTACTGTGGAAGACAGAGAAAATCACTGGAAATGCTCCCACCCCCACCCAGCATCCTGGCTCCAGCTCTGAGTCAAGTCATTTCTTTGGAAAGAGAGCCAGCCCGAGTACATTGCTGCTCAAGCCCGAGTGAGTGCGTTATAAAAATGGAGAGCAGCATGTAAATCATTCATGGGGACGGGGAAATAAATAACCCTTTATGCCCATATAAATACTTCTCAGATGTTCATAAGGGGAATTTACATGGAGTTTTATTCAGTACTGTCAGCCATTCCTCTGTCTTCCATCATTCCTGCCGTGAAGACAATTCAAAATATGGTGGTGGGGAGAGCAACCTCTCCACCAGCAGATCTGCAGCACATCATGAGGGAAAGCTCTGAACTTGCCCTCGGTGCTGCTGTTATTTTTATTATGGCTCTTAGCTGAGTGAGATCATTCTTCCTGGTTTGCCTCCCAAGAAATAATGGGAAGCAGTATGTTTAGCCAGTGGATTGATTCAGTGATCTATTAGTCTAATCCTGACTCTGCCAATCATCTCCTGGGTGACTGCAGGCGAATCACGTCACTTCTTTTGTGCCTCTGTTTCCTCTCTGACCTTCTGCCTGTCTTGTTTATTTGGACTGTAAGTTATTGAGGGCAAGGGCTGCCTCTTGCTGCTTCTGTGGAAGGACCATGTCTGGTGCTCTGGGACCTCTGTGAGGCTCCATCTCCAAGTGGTGCTGCATGTAAATAACAACATTCAGCTCCTCCTCTGGAGGTCACACAGACAGAAGGAGTTGGCAGTTGTATAAACTGGTGGCAAACAGAAGGACATGAGGAAGAGCCTCTACCATGAGCTGTTTTGCTGGGTGCTAAACAGGCACAGAGCAGAAAGGTGTTCCCTGCCCCACAGATCAACATGGGAGGCCACTTTGACCATCACAAGCTGCCCAGGGGGCTCAGCACCAGGATTCAGGATTTAGGGACACTTCCTGAACATCAGGGACTGAGCTGCATGCAGTCACGAGGCAGATCCATGCCATGTGGTAAACAGAAATGAAAGTGACTTACTTGGTCCAAAATTGGTCCACATTAGCCCAAATTATGTGGTGTTTTATTGCATTTACTGTGAACAAGGAAGTCCTGCAGGCCAGGTAGAAAACTGTGGCAGCCCAGCCTGGGGTCATTCAGCTGAGCCCTCAGGTAACAGCTGCAATTCCCAGAAGGATTAGGTTGAAAATTCTTTTGGGTTTTGAGAACTTCATGTAAAGGCAAGATCCACACCTGTCAGAGATGTTTATCATCAATGGCAATGCTGCCTTTTCCCAAGGGTCCTTTCAACCATCATTTTGGTTTTGAAGCCCCCCTTCCAGGTTCAGGAGTGACACCAGCATAAGGTAAGTTTTGGTTGTTCTTGGCATTCCCTTAGTAGTGTATTCCTCATGGATACTGTTGAAAATCTGATTTTTTTTTAAATATATGGCTATATTTTGATAAGCCTGATGATTTTTCTGAGCTACTTCAAATACCAGATTCTGGGAATCTCTGAAAGTGTCTCTGTCCTGTTCTGGTGGAGATCAGCAATGGAGGTGGGCTGTGAGTCCCACAGTTGAGCCTGGGATTGTCTTTGCTGCTCTGCTCATTCCTAACTGATTCCCTTCTAGTCCCTACAAAAGGCAGTCTAAAATATGAAAACAAGGGGATGATCCTGCATTTTTCTCCATAGTTTTTAATATGAAGCTTTTAATATGATTTTTTCATCATGTTGCTGTGTTTATGTAATTCAGCCTCATCTTTCAGAAACTGCTATTAATTCTTAACTATAACCTAATAGTTAAGGTCAATTTCTTTTTGAATCATCCAATTCAGTTACCATTTACTTGTGATTCTGAAATCAAAATTTGACCCATCAGGAACAAAAAAATAGCAAGTTATGTCCCTTGATTAAAAATGAAATAAGAAAATTGAAATTATAGATGTTGATTGATATTTTCCTGATGGGATGATGTATTAAAATTGGAGCTAGGAATGTTCAGAGGTAAAGGAATCTTCTGAAATCATAGGGTGTAAGTATATTATAGAGCAATAATTTGGGTAATGTTATAAACCTGCTGAATGGGAATTTATGGAAGCAGATCCTACTAGTTTTTATGGCAGTAACAAGCATAAATCCCTGTGCAAGAAGATTAAACTAAACTCCCCAGTTTTAATTATTGGTGACACCACTTTTTCATTTGTCATGTGTCCTACTTGGTAAGGGAGCCTCAGTAGCACTCTTCAGGCAGACTGGGGAGCAAAGGTTTGTGACAGCAGCCAATGCCTCTCTTTTTTTTGAAAACCACTTCCAATTGTTTTATTTTCCACCCTACATGAGTCCTGTATTTGTAATATTAAAAAATACTGCAGAATTAGACTGTGGCTGTGGTGAGCTGCCCTGTTAAGTGCCACAGCACCTGGAGTCCTCCCTGAGGCACCACCAGCTCAAAAAGGTGTTCTCCACACCAGG
>VZRX01023167.1:105493-116688 GCA_013398075.1 Notiomystis cincta | reverse complement strand
GAGAAAAAAAGGACCAACCCAGCCTGTAAACCCAGGCTAGTTCTGTACTTCTAGAAAATAATGTCGGGAAACATCCTCAGCTGACATAAATCAGAAATATCCCATTGAAAAACTTCAGTCAGCTTATTAATTCACTTGAATTTTATGGTGCTACACTTATTTCTGCCAGATGACAGTCTGCCCCATCACTTTTCCCATTGCCAAAAACTGACAATAGTTAAAAGCTAACACATTTTTATTACGTGTATGTGTGCATATATATATATTTTATATATATATATATATATATATTAGGTGTGTGTAAAAGAAACATACACTCAAACATTTGATNTAATAGGTGTCTGTAAAAGAAACATACAGTCAAACATTTGATAAGAACTGGTTTGAAACTTAAAGCCAATTTAAGCCTGAAATCCAAACACTGATTAAATGCTAAAAGGTTAGATAAATAACTTTTGAATTAATTGTGTGTGCATATGTATATGTGTGTCTTTTATTTCTTGATATGTTTTCCTATAATACCTTTGCCTAAGATCTGAAATAATTATTACCTTTCTCTGAAATCTGTGTATTTTCAATTATTGCAGAAAACTAAATCAGATAAAAACATAAACATAAAATACAGTGGTTAAATGTAAAAAAATTCAGGACCTGGAATCAAAAATAGTAAGATCATTGCTCTGAAATTAGAAGAGATTCATCAAAGTAAAAGTAACTGTGACTAAGGACTATGAAAATATAAAGGGATTGACATATGTGGTAATAGGGCAATTAAATCCTTAGCTTTTTCACTGTGATGATTTTATAGCATCTTCTTACTGTTGCCAGTTTGGAGGCTGCCAGCAAATATTTTCTTAATTGCAAAAGGAGACAATATGTGTCCCACTGTTTCATTCATAACATTTGATTAAGTTAAAGAGGCTGCACTTCTAGCTGGGAGAACAAAGAGTTGGGGATGGAAATAGCAAAGACACATTGTGCATTTGAAAAAAGATCCCAGGAACAAATGATTAACCAGAAATTTTACAGGAAAAAAAAAAGTCTACTTGTCTTGACAGAATAGCCTGATCCTGTAATAAACCCTCCCAAAGTCAACAGTTCATAAAGTCTTTTGTTCTAGTAAAAGGGTCTTTAATTTTTAACACAAACTCACACTTTGGTATGCATGAGCTTAAGTAAAATTAGAAGACATGTATATAATAGGATTTAATGGATTATCATCTGCATTTTCCAAAGATGTCAGCTTCTCTCGGCTCTGATGGAGTAGCACTTAATGTAAATTTAATTTGAAGTGATGTATGGAGGGCTTGAGGTGGTACTCTGTGATTCCCTAACTGCCTGGAGAGGCTCTGTGGGTAGCATCTGGATTTGGCTGCTCCACATGCCCAGCAGCATCTACTAACTAGGATTAATGAGGTGGCCTGTTCACCAGTGATCCAAAGGAGGTATGCTACATTTACTCCCAACAATATGAATAGGAGGGCCAGTTTCCTTTGGGGGCACACTGTTTGATGAAACTTAATGATGGTCTCGATATTAGGTGTAATAAATATACTGTATAGAAAGCACTTTTGCTTTGTCAGATTTAAATGTTATTTAATCATAAAATGGTGTTTGGCTTAGCAGGGCTGAGTTAAAGCTCATTATGGCCTCGGATGACATCTTTAAAGCTAATATTTTGCCTAAGTTGGGAAATAAAGTACCAACTTAAAAGATCTAGTATTTACCTTTGAGACAATTTTTTTTTTTTTTTTAGTTTGGGGAAGAGAGGGAGGAAATCTCTGCTTGCTTGCAAAGTTATGAGACAGTCTTTAAAAATGTCTCTGCTCTTACCTCGACGTGTTTGTGTAGAAATCAACAGCCATTAACTTTTAGGCAAAACTTCTCTGTGTGGTCTCAGCCTCATTTACGCGTCAGAATTGTATTTTGCCTTTGTGTCTAACTGAGCATTGAATGAATTCTCAGCTAATTTCAAATTCCCTTTGTCATCATGGTTTTCAGCCAAAAGTCTATAATAAATGGTCAGAAGATGAGCTGAGACTGAATGAATAGTGAGTGGTATTCATCAGCCAAACATAGAGTCCAGATCCAATTATATGTATTCATTAAGTGATAATGATATCATGGTCTTTAACTAGGAAGAAAAGAGTGTAATTGAATAATAACAGTTGTACAATCCCAGCGGAACACACTTTCCATCCCAGCACAGCGACCCTCGGGGATGATGCAGAATTGATGGAATTCTATTACTCTTTGATAGATTTATTATGAAGGGCTGAGTGGACTTGCTACTCCACTTTGTCACTCACACTAATCAGTATCGTAAGGCCCCGAGCGTGCAGGCTTTTGTATCCCTTTGACAAAGACAAGGTTAGGGGAGGATGACAGACACCCAGACCTTTACAAACCCATACCGCAAGATGAAATGGGCCAGCTGAGCTCTGAGCTGGGACAGAATTTTAATTTGTTTATCAATGGCTCACATGTGCAACACCATAAGGATATTTGTCAGAGGAGTAACACTGAAGCTAAACTCTTTTGTTTGGCAAGTGGAGCTTGGAAAAATATTTATTGAACTGTAAAAAACAGGGTAAATGAAAGGAAGGTGAAAAGTCTAAATGGAGTGGAAAATAACTTGCATTACTGTGCATAAAGTATGAGGAGGATGGGTATCTTTGTCTATTTTTGTTTGTTTCTGTTGAAGAAAATTTGCTCAGGAACTACAGTCTGATCTCTTGTTGATTTAGATTCTGGGGGGGACTCAGACAAAACACAAGTGGGCAAAATGAATTTCAAGTGTTGCTTTTTATTGCTGTTTATTTATAAGAAGCTTCCAGTTCAGGCAGATGGATTGCTCTCCTGCTTTTTCACTATTAAAAAAACAGCAAAGTAAATAAAATACCCTGGCCTTAAAAGCTGGAACTTGTAAATACAGTCTTGGATTTATAAAAACAATCTTGTCTGTGTTCAAGCGTGGCTGTTTCTCCTATCCATCGTTCCCATTCAAATGCAGGCAATAGGCTCTGTCAGCATGGTCAGTAGCTATCAGAGCCCTCTGGATTCAGGGAAACAGACAATTTGTTGTGCTTCTGATCCCAACAGGAGCTGCAACCAACATTGGCATAAACAAGGCAGTGCATAGGAGCCTGCTGCCAGGGTTTGTTTTTTGTCAGTGTTGTTGAATGATAGATATTTCCATCCTTTTCTTCTCTCTGAATTGCTTTCCCTTTGCTTTTTTTAGAGTGGCATTCTGCATTCTAAGAGGCCCTTGACAATTCAGTGTCTGGGTTCAGCGTCCCTGTCCATAAAAACAAATAAGTTGAGCAGTGCTGTGTCCTGTGTGGAATTGCCATGGCAGTGCCTCTGTCCCTGCCTGGGATTCGAGTCAGAGGCAGCACACACAGCTGTGACCACAGCAATTGCCTGGGCTGGCAGTCACTGCGGACAGCGAGGGGCAGGGATACCAGCGACCAGAACAGAAAACATCTAGGACAGCCTTGGTTTCCCACATTTTGTCCTCTGGATTCTCTCTGTAGGGCTCTTCTCCAACAGAAGCTCTTTTCTTCCCCTCCCCAGCCAGAGGCACCACTGTGGGGATGTGGCTGTGGAGCTTGGTGGCCCTGCTGGGTACATCTAAAGAGCCAGCTCGAGGTGCATCTGGAGCCTGGGAGGACCTGCCCACGCTGGTTGCTACCGTGCCAACAAAATCAGTGAAGGGAAGATGACCCAGGTTTGACCATATGTAGCAATCACAGCACAGAGCTGCTGGCTGGCTGGTGCTTGGGTCCGGTGCCCAGGCACAACCTGACACTGTAGCAACGCGGCTACCGAGTGTTTTATGTTTTGTCTCTTTTCTTCCCTCTGTATAAGTAATTCTGGGGCCAGGCAGTGGATCCTTGCTCTCTTCCAGGACCCCCACATCCATAAACTCCGTGCTTACTGGGGTTCACTGAATTTATTTGGTTAAGGTGCCGGGGAGTGAGTGAATATTTCAGGACTGAAAATGACTGTGCTACAAATCAGACCCCCGTGACAACAGCCCTTCCCTTGCACGGTACAGCCCTGTGTCTGCTCTTGGGTTGGATGATGACAGCTTTCCCATACAGGCACTTTTTTTTACTTCTTCATCTTGCACAGTCATGGGCACGATGAACAGATGGCAGCGTTTTGCATCTGTTTTGCAAGAGGAAGCCCTGAAAATTCTGTAAATGCAGCACAAGAAGGGTAATCCTTTTCAGCGCCAGGTTTTGTGATGACAGCATGGAATCTCACACGCCTCTGCTGCCTCTCCCAGGGGCTGGCACAAGTGCCCGGGCACAGCCACCTCCTGCCCTGCTCTGCTTTGCTGCCCTTCCTCGGCACGTGGTGATCAACAGGCGCAGTCAGGAGGAGAGGGTGTGACCAGCGCCGCTCCCCCAGGGACTGTCCCTGCCGAGCAGATGTGGCCTGCAGCCTTCCTTCCGCTGCCTGCCCGGGTAACCCCTCGGTGTCTCCCAAAGNGGCCAGGGACCACGGGTGAGCAGGGAATGTGTCCGAGGTGGGCGGCCTGAGCAGCGGGAGAGGCACAGCGCCCTTCACTCCCAACACCTTCGGCGCAGGGGGCAAGGGCAGATCCAGCTGAGAGGGGAGTTAACTCTCTTCGCTGCCGGGAGGAGGCAATGGTTTGGGTCTCTAGGAACTTACACCCCCTGAGGTCAGTGGAGCTCCCCTGACACTCCCTGCTAGAGCTGAATCAGCTCCCCTGGATTTTCAGAGGTTTCAATCCAGGCAGAATTCGCCTCTGGATACAGATGTGCTCAACAAACAGACCAACAGAGGTCATTCAGCTGGATGTTCTTTAATGGCAGGTATCAAAATCATGATTTTTTTGGACTAGATGCTTTGCTATAGATGACATCAAGCTCCTTGAGGAGCAAGGATTTGTGTTCTTGGGAGAGTGCAGCTGTGGGGAAGTGTTCCTTTGGGATCTGCACGGTGCTGTAGTGGAGGGGCCCCAGCCCTGCTGGCATGGCTGGTCCAGGCTCCTCATGCTGCAGCTGAGTGAGAGGGATGTCTGCAGTTCTGCCAGCAAAATGGTGTGGAACCTGTTCCTGTGCTTGTCCTGGGATTTACTTCCCACAAGACAGTACAGTGTACACTAGCTGACTTATCTGTGAACCATGGAAACATTTTGAAAAGGTAAAGCAGACAGTACACTGAAGAATCATTTGTCACAAGTAATTGCAGGCAGTCAGAAAGAGCAGGGAGAGTATATGAATCATGACGTAAAAACAGTGAAGGGCAGGCATTTAGTCTGGTCTGTGGCTATAAGTGCAGTGACACAGGTTAGTCCTGGCATGATATACAAATGTTATGTGCAGAGGGACAAGTACAATGAATAAAGAATCCCCGTTTTCTCATTATCTCATGCAGCAGAGAGGTTTTTTACTTCACACATAACTCATAACTTTTAGTAGGCAGGAGATGGCTACATTGAATTAGTGGGAACATTTTGTTTCCTGAATTTAAATATTCTCCCTGTGACAATTTATTTCTAGTGTAAAATCCTGGTAGGGTGCAGAGAGACAGGGAAATTAGCCCGAGCAGCCATTTCAGCTGGGGCTGGGCACCACAGACCCACCACTACCAGGGTCTGGCAGCTTGACTGTGGCAATCCTGACAGACCATCAGGAAAAAATATTCATCAGGCTTGGCAATTTCCTGGGCTATAAACAGGGGAAGAGCTCTAAATAAGGAGCATTAGGGAAAAAATACTGTAAAGAATTAGAAACAAACAAGACAACCTTTTTTTTTTTTTTACCCTTTTGTTTCACAAATGGGTGTTTCCATTCTGAAATATTAAAAATAACAAAATCCATGCAACTTAGATAAGGAGAGAGGTATATTTGGATCTAGAGGGAAACCTATCATTGGAAAAGGAACAGCTGAGTGAGTAATCGTGTACAATGCTATTGCTTATGAATTTGTTATAAAGGTAGACAGCAGTGGGAACTTCTTAGGTCTGCTTCAGGAATTTATTATTTATGGGCAAACACATGCATGATACATAATAACTTTTAGTTGTTCTGTAATTCTCTCCACTCAGACATCTCAAAATGATCTCTAAATGTAGATAGAGTTATTAGCTCCATTTCAGGGGCTGGCCAGCAGTTGTCCAGGAGGAATGGCTGGGTTGAGGTGCAAATGTAGGACCTCAGAGATTCAGTGCAGAACTGGACAAAACATCTGTGAGTGGGGGATAAACTGATTTTCTCACTCCTGTTTTGCATCAAGGTAACTCAAGGGGTTGGCACTTCTGGTTCACAGTCCAATTTGGATTTAGTCAAGGCAGTTGAAAAGGTTATCACCATTGTTTCTCCCCCATAAAAAGGTGACAGACAATTTTCAACCTAAAATATTTGCATAATCATGAGAATAACAAAAATATTTTAATGTATCCACCACCTATCAAAAATAAATGGTACTGGGTAGTGGAATAAGAAATTAATGGCTGAGCTTGATCTGCTGACAACCAGTTGTCCTGGTGATTCCTGTAAATGAGCAGCCCAAGCTGAAAGTTCTCATTTTCAAATGAAAATGGGAGGGGAAAAAGTTCCCAGAAAGTTGAAATATCCTGGTTTGACATTTTCAGAGCAAAAAGTGGAAATTTCAAATGTTGAAATTACTTTTCATTTCAAATATTCAAATTCTGTATTATATTTGAATGTTGTTAAGAGATAAAAAGGTCAAATTCTAAAAGGCCACGTTAGAATTATTGTTTCAATTTTGCACTGAAACTATTTCCCATGTTGTACAAATTTTCCTTCATTGAAAATTTCAGGTTTCATTTCTGATTGTAACAAAGACAAACGTTCAAACTTCAAAATCATCTGCTCAGCTCTTCTCTCTCTTTCCTCAGAATGGTTCTCAGCCTGAGTTGTGAGAAGCCCAGTGGAATCAGCCAGGAATTTTTAGGAACCAAAAAATGTTCTTAAACTAAGCCATGAGTTATCTTTTTTGGAATTCACAAACAGAATTGATGAATTAGAACTTTCTGTTGATGGATAAAATAATAAATAAATCCTAAGCTTCATTGAACCAGACAGAAAAAAAACCCCAAACAGCTCTCATTTTTCCTTGAGTTGTCTTCTGTATAAAACAAACAAAAAAAACCTCAAAAAACCCAAACCAAAATTAGGAATTAAGAATTTTTATAGATGAATTTGTGTATGTTTATTTTCTAAAGGTCAATTTCTGCTTTACTCTGATTACCAGGCTTCCATTTCCAGTCTTGAGACTTCAGCCCTCAGTTCCTACCTGGGGCTGGGTGGTTCCTCCTTTCCATTTTGTCTGGAATTGGCTGTTATCTCCCCTGAATGTGGATTTCACATGAATGTGAAACATGATAACATGAATGTGTTATCTCACATGAAATGTGGATTTTCCTGGCTCTGATCTTTGCTGTCATTGGGTTATTGACTGGTTATTTCTGTCTTGGCTTGCTGTGGTGGGGCAGATCTGCAAAGACCCCAGCTCTGACCTTCCGTGGAACTGAGATCTTGCCTTCATCTGGGGCTGCATTCAGCACAAAATTTTGTCATCCTTTAGGTTTTATTCCTTCTCCTCCATGCCACGTTTCTCCTTTGTTAAGGGTTTGCAGTAGCTACCTTTGAAGTGAAGGATCAAGCTCCAAATCTTACTGTTTTACAAGGGAAAAGAGATTTGGAATGTCAGGTCTTTTTCAGCCTTAACAATAACATCACTGCCAGCAACTCTATAACAAGGTCTGTTATACTCCCACTCCTACTTAGTGGCAGAAATTGGTCTGGTTTATGTTCCTGCTCAGACATTTCCATTCATCTCTGCCTTGCTTTTAATGGCCCAATCTGCGGTGCTCTCGTTAGTCAGTGTTTACGTTCATGGTCCATTTGGGTGGAACGATTTCTCACCTGAGAGCTGCACAGCCACTCTTCTGCTCAGGGTTTGTGCACTGAGTGCATTTCATTCTGAATTTGGCTATGGGTGGCCTCGTGTTTTAAGATTTGGTGGGTCTAAGAGCTGAGTGCTCTCGTAGCAGCACCAGCCTGGCTGGCACAGGGTGAAGGGTAGGGGCAGGTCCTGTAGCTCAGCACTGTGTCACTGTTCCCTGCTTGTGGAAGGGTCTCTGTCACCTGAGTGTGCTCTGAGTGCACTTTTCCCTCCAGGGTTCTCTCCCTTCAGAGAGAATTCTGTGGGTAACCTAGACACATAAATAGATGAAGGTTATTCTGGGTGTCAGACTGTCCTGGTTTTGCAGGACTCTAGGAAAAGACTGGAAAGAGAGGTGGAAGAAAAAAAAAGATGGAAAGAGGCTTTCTGAGTTTGTTATAAATGGGGCATAATCTCTATTGGTTTGGGTGCGGTGCTGATAACACCAAGGTTGTGAGATCAATCCCTGTACAGGCCTTTCACTTAAGAGTTGGACTCAAGATCCTTGTGGGTCCTTTCCAGCTAAGAATAGTCGGTGATTCTGTGATTTCATATGAAGAAAGCAACCCTAAATATTTTTAATCTGAGATTAGATCAGGTAGCCTTGGCATGGTGCTGATAACACCAAGGTTGTGGGGTCAATCCCTGCGTGGGGATTGATCATATTCACTTAAGAGTTGGACTCAAGATCCTTGTGGGTCCCTTCCAGCTCAGAATATTCTGTGAATCTTCTTTTCCTTAAGCTCCTTTTCATCTGTGGAGTTTTCCAGCCTCAGATGAAACTGAAGAAATGAGTTAATATTTTTATTGCCAACAAATCACCCATCAGAGGTGATTTTTGAAGACAATCAGAGCACAGTGACTTACCCACCAAAGGGTGTCTGAATCAAGCACCTGCAACATGCAGATATAACTGTAAAAATGGAGCAACTGAGACAAGTTTATTTCAGTTAAGATCTTAGTGAGCAGCTGTTAATTCAAAATTATTTGGGCTTAGATTTTATTTGATGTTATTTATTTTTGGGGGGGTAATTTGGCTGTTTCTTAATTGAAGTTGGTTTAAATTGTGCATCTCAACTGCTGATTTAATTTAAATTTAATAAGAGTTATTATAGAATAATTAGATACCAAAGAACTATTAAGAACATTTTTAAATTTAACAGTGGTACTACACACTGATAAACACACTCTTAATAATCAATTGATCTTTAATCACACTGCATTTTTGTGAAACTTTCATTAAATATGATTCAGATATAATTTAAACTGAATCAAAGAGATACTCAGATATCTATTACTCCAGAACAGCAATTTGTCTTGCCAACATGTTCTGGAGAACAGAGAGGCTTTGCTACATCTATGATCAGTGCTTTACATGTTTAATTTTCTGCTCACCATGTCCTTTAAGTGGCTTAATAATGCAAATAAATTATAATAATGGTATTCTTTTTTTCCATGAAATATCAGCTTGGTAACTGTCTGTAGCTCCAAACCTAAAGTCCATTAACAAATTCCTGCTTCACTTGAGAACTTGAAGGAGAGGCCCAGTTTTTAGGGAGCTGTTGATGTATTTGTGAGGGGTGGCTTGAAGGTACAGAACAGAATCTCTCATCCAGCCATAGGGTCACAAAAGTTAATCAAGAATATCTGAAAACTGAGATTGTTTTTATAGTCTGAGGAAAAACTTCGTCTTAACCTTCTGTTCTCTCATCCTCCATGCTTAAATATTCCCTGCCAGCTTTGCAAATCCATGTGCAGGGACATTGCCCCAACGCCCTGGTACAGGTTTCTATGCAGCATAAACCTCCCCAGGCCAGAGCAGGTGTGAGTGTCTAATTGTGTGTGCTTGTCCCTCTCATAGAACCTGTTAGCATCTCTTGGCACAGGGTCAAGGGATGTTGTTAAGGATCTCTGGGCCTGAGTTGCTGTGAATCTGTGTAAGTTCATCCCAGGATCAGAAGGGCTGCTCCAAACAGGGCATGTCTGGGTTGTGGTCGCTGCTTCCTCCAGGTTCAGCTCTCAGCCTCCAGCTCCGAGAGCACAACTGCTGCTGTAATGAGTCATTAACCAGCTCAGCCAGAAGAGCCTGCCTCAAAGAACCTGTTCCTAAAACTCGTTAGGCTAATCAAATCTTCAGCCAGGTCTGCACTCACCACTGGCTGCCTGGACAGTTGTGTTGGCTGCTCCAGGGGGGCCCGAATCTCCAGTGATGCTGTGGGAGTAGGGAAGTGCAGCAGCGTGGTCCTGTGCCAAGTCATCCTTCCAACAGCATCCTTCCTCCTTCCCTCTGCACAACAGAGCAAATATCCTGATCTCAGGATGCCACAGGGCCTGGCTGCTTGGTGTTTATCCTGCTCATACACTGCTGCCTGAAGGCTGCATTTATCCCAACCCAAATGTGTTGGGATTCCAAGTGCCAGGCTGTTCTTGAAGTGAAGAGGTAACTCATGTCCTGTAATGCACTGTCAGACATTATGAAGAGGGATTATTAGAGACAACAAATATTTTGTTGTTCTAAAACTGGGAGGGTCGCTGAACTGCAGCAAGGGAAATTTGGAAGGTTTTAGCCTGTTTTGAAAATGAATTTATACATGACAAATGGTGACATTTATAAGCTGTTGGAGAAGGCCCTAAAATAAAGAGAATGGAGATCAAAAATATGAAGACCAGCCTGGAAAGAGATCAGGAGGAAAGATATGAATAGCAACCCCCTCCCTGAAATGCAGAGAAGTAATAAAAGATTGCCAAGAACATTCCTATTGGTGGATTGGTTTTTGCTATAACCATTCTCAGAATGTTTCATTTAGTTCTGCTAAATTAAAGTTCTTCCCAAAACTCTATTGTCACACAGCAAAAAAGGCAAAGGTCTCTAGAGCAAAACCTCACAGCTCAAGGTGAAGTTCTGACTTCAGAGGAGTTTCTCTGGCTCACCAAGACTCCTCAGCTTTGTATGGAAAACCAGTACAGGCTCAGGAAGAGCTTCAAGAGATGCACAAGAAGATGACTCCATAAAAAGAAATTGGGCTGTTGGGCTGGGTGGTTTTATATTTAAGCCTTTGGCTTGAGAAAACCCCAGACATCCAGTGAACGTTCAGTATTGGCAGAATCACTTTTCAGGAGGGAATTACTGAAATTTCATTGAAATCTAGAAATTGTTAATAGTTATTTAGTATAATTTTTAGGGGGTTTTTTTGGGTTGTGGTTTGTTTTTTTTTTTTTTTTTGGGGGGGGTTTTTTTTGTTTTGTTG
>VZRX01023167.1:40000-105449 GCA_013398075.1 Notiomystis cincta | reverse complement strand
TTTTTTTGGTGTTGTTTTTTTTTTTTTTTTTTGAGGTGGGGTTTTTTTGTTTGGTTGGTTTTTTTGTTTGTTTGGGTTTTTTATGTTTGCTTTTTTTTTACTTAAACAAAAGCATTTCAGCTAGAACTGACAACCTGCAGCTCTGACTGTGATTGGAGAGGGGATGTTGCTGGCTCAGGGTATTCAGTCCCCTCCTTTCTGTAGCTCTCATGCCCTGATGTCCTGTAGTAATGCAAATAAACACTGTAAGGGTGACACGTGAGAGCTTCAAGTGTGAAAACAAGGTCTTGAAAACCTGGGGGACTACGTTTTGCCTCTGTTTTAGACAGCCCTGGCATCTTGGCTGCAACTGGATTATTACTTTCACTCTTGCTGCATTCTTGTTGAGGTCTCTGTGAAATACATTTTTCACTTTCCCTTCGGAATAGCTGACACTATTGTGGTATCACAGTATGCTGCTAAATAGCTGATTCCTGCTCCCTGTGTGGGGCTGTATTTCTCAGGAATCCCAAATAAATCTTCAAATAGAGAATGCTGCATAATGTCAAATTACCATTGGTAATACAGATCTGGGGAGTCCATTAACAGTACCATAAAACATCAATAACATGCCCAAGATCTTTTAAAGTATGAAACAAATCCTTTCACAAAGGGAAATCACTCTCTGGCACATGAACTGGCAGTGGACAGAGAACCATATCCCACATATGTATTTTGTTGTTCTCAAGTGGCTCCTATTTCCTCTGAGATTTGTGTGTGGTCTAAATGGCAACTTTCTGTAGTTTCCAAGACCTATAACATAATTTCTTCTCCCACTTTATTTTAACAACTCCAGTAAATCATGGTCTGTTGTGACTGGGGAGTGTTAGAGCCGTGGGGTTTGTAAGCACAGCAAAACTTTCTTCACTGCTGCTTAGCACAGATGGAAGCAGAAGCAATCCAGAGCATGTCAAGAATCCCTCTCTCTCTTGCATGGATAAGCTTAATAAGGCAAACTTGTTGTTGAGGGAAGGCACTCAACTGATTCCAGAAACAATTAGGAATTACAGCAAACAAATAAGCCTTGGTGATTTGAGTTACTTGGGTGATCCACCTGATTCATCTGCTAAAAAAACATTTCCCTTAGTTACAGACTTGTTATTATCTCACTGAGTTGGAGCAGAAGCTTGCAGAAAATCACTTCTCTTTACTCATTTTAAGTGTTACAATAGATGCTCATAACTCCAGCAGGACTGTTAGGAGATGTGGGTCAGAATTACGAAAATCAGCAGAGAATTTGGATGCCCAGATGCAGAAGAACAAAGACGACCCTGAGTTTTACCACAAAGTGCCAAGTTCTCTTTTTCTGAAAAGTAAATTTTAGTGGTGCACAGGATAGTGTGATTTGGCTGTTAGCCAAACTGGCTACTACTTTTTATTCTTCTCTAGAATGAGTTTTCCAAGCTCTTTATGGGTTACTGCTGCAGGAGGAGTGATCGGTGCACGAAGCAGAAAGAGAAATTTTGAGTAATTTTTGCTTTGTGGTCACAGAAGTCACCCTGGCTGTATGTTTTGTCATTAGATCTTACCTGCAGTTTTATAAGAGATAAGATGATGGATTTATGAAGTTAATTTTTATTGTAGTCTAATTTTTGTTAAATATATAATGTATTAATATATATACAAGCCAAAGAAAGGGCAAATGGAAATCCTTCTGTCTGGCCAACAGAGTTCTGCTGCCAATGCTGTGAATATTGCTGGAGAAACCAGAGACCTAAAATGATGTTATAGAGCCATAATTCAACTTTAATCTACTTTAAAGAAACAAGCCACTTGATTTTATATTACAGGAAAATAACCCCTGACCCTACATTCAAAGGATATAGCAGTGAGAATCCAGCAGAAAAAAAAGGATAATGATTTTAATTTTGTTATCTCTAATTGCTGTGCTGTAATATAAAATTAGAGTTGTTTGAAGCAAACTTAATTCTGGTATTCCTGTATGGGAGTGTTTGAGTTGATGATTTTAAAGCTGATTTTATTATCTGTGTGATTTCCTGGGCTGTTAAATAGGAAAACTGGGTAAAACTGGAAAAATCTTGCAGATACTATATAGCTACAGCTTGTTTGTCTGAAGAGCTGGTACCTTTGGGTTCACCACAGTGACTCAGAGTTTGAGTTCGTGGATTGGTTAATAACAGAAGGTGGATCCCAGGTGTGAACAGCACTGGCACGAGTTACACTTTGCCACTGGATCCTACAGACATTTCCTGTGAGTAGAGGAATTGTGACATTCAGGAAATCTGGTTTCCCTCGTGTTTCAATCTATGGTCAGTCTTTTCCCCAGTTTTTTCATTCCAGTCATGACCACTTCTCTACTTTAAGTCTTCACCTTGGATCAGTCTCTCCCAAACATTCCTTGATTCTAATCCACAACTCCCTCCCTTCCCAGCTCTGCTTTGTCCCAACTCTTTGTCCTTAGGTGGAAATTTCCTCTAATTCAATCTCAGTTTCTCTTTTAACCTCATCATCTCACCTAATAAAGTGCCTCATCATTTATCAGGTGCCCCCTAATTTCCCACCTGTTGGTTTCCTCCAGCCCTGCATTCCCTGGGCCAGTCCTTTCTGCCAGCTCCTCCAAAGACTTCCACCAGCTCTCTGCATCCTGCTCTGCCCTGCTCGGTGGTGCCCCTCTCTGCCAGCCACGGCTTTTGACTCCGGGGTGTATCCCTGCTTTTGCTGCCTGGGTGCTGAAAAGCAAATAGCTGATGGTAGTGGAAGGAGAGAGTGAAACTTCTCGGAACCGACTTCCTGAAACTGGATTCAGCTCTGCAGGGTGTCTTTTTGTTTCTGTGTTTTAGTGTTGGCCTGGCATCAAACATTTATTGTTTCTGAACTCTAAACATAGTTTAGGAGAGGGTAAAAACGCGGCCATGTAAATTGTCAGTGGGGAGAAGGCTTGGAGGAGATGCCTCCCCCGGCCCGGAGCTGTGATCTGGGCGCTAACCAGGAGGTGGGGATATTCCATGGGAGGATGCAGCAGGGAATCCGCGCAGGGACCCTGCTCAGCGCTGCTACTGCTGCGCGGCTTCATCGAGGAACAGGGAGGGGGACACAGAGGGCAGAGTGGGCAGCAAGGAGAGAAGATCCCCAGTCTGTTCACACATCTTTTTTTTTTTTTCCTCCGTTTCTGTCTTAAATCTTGCGATTGCCGGGCAATAGATAATTAAATAATTTTGTAGCTTTGCAAAAATGTCTGTAAAAAAGGACACTGAGGTCTATAGGAGTCAGCAATGCCACCAGCACCAGGATTTCTCAAGGCTTGAGAGCTTCTGTCACCGCTGCAATGTCTGCAGTGGTGCTGAGCCTGTCTGGAAGCCTCACCCACAGCTGTGAGTTCAATCAGCGCGTTGGTTTCCCTTTTCCCAGCTGCCAAGGATCCAGAACTGCACCTTCATGGTGTGCCCTCTTTCAACCTTAAAGGGAACCTACCAGGAAGCCAGAGAGGGATTCTCACCTGGAATTGTAGTGACTGGACAAGGACTAATGGTACAAATTGAAAAAGAGGAAATTCAGGTTAGATATTAGGAGGAAATATTTTTACTGTGAGAGTGGAACAGGTTGCCCAGTATAAACCTCATCCCTGGCAATGTTCAAAGCCAGTCTGGATAAAGCCTTGAGCAACCTGGAGGTGTCCCTGCTCACGGTAGGGGGGTTGGGACAAGGTGATATTTAATATTCTATGATTCTATGGATTTGTGGATCAAACCATCACTGAGCACTCTCATGGATCAACCCTTAACCAGCTGGAAAACTGGAATAGCTCGGCAGGGGCTGCAGCTGAGAGTGCTGGGGAGGCAGGGCTGGCAGTGCTGGGGAGGCAGCCTGCTCTGGTGGAGGTTGCAGCCTGCCCTGGTGGAGCTTCCATCCTGCCCTGGAGCAATGCTAAAATATGCAGGAGGTGGCTGGTGTGTCCGGGGATGTGCTCCATGGAGACAGAGCGATTGGAACCATTCAGACAGCAGCCAGAATGCCAAGTACCCCCTTGCTCCTTGGACTTCTTTACCAATCACATCAAAGCCAAATATAACCTAATTCCAAAGCAGCTCACCCCCAGTAACAATTCAGAGAACACATGGGATGAAAAAATAATGTAGCTAAAAAGTCGTAAAAATGAAGCCTATTTGATTAGATCCAAACCAGTGGTATCAACTGATTTTGCTCATTTAACCTGTCTCCTGATCACAGTACAGCCATCATTTAGCTGCAGGGTGGATGTGTTCATACTGAACTATTAATCTGTTTCAAAATGCCATAACATTTCCATGAAGAACTTCCTAATTTTTTTTTCAGAAATTAAATGTCTGTTTAAAGTTCATTCCCTCCTGCTGCAACTAATTGAAATGAGATTTGGTTTATCTTTATGACATGAAAATGAGATTGAGTTTCATAATAATAACAATAATGATAACTCTATAGATTTTAGGACTAGCAGTTAATAATTATAGTAATATGTGGAGATTAGAAAAGACTAATGCAGCATAAACAGTCCATTGTTATTTGTTGAGATATGGGATTAGGTATCAATTCATACAATTTTTCTGATTTTGTATCTGTTTTCAGTTCTCATTGAATTTCAGACAAGTGCATTAATTAATTTCACCCCAGTATCTGGTAGTTTAAGTAACCTTTTGTGAACTACTGCTCAGTCTAAACCTTTCTAAACATGGATTTTTAAAAGGCAAAATTCTTGAAGAGCAAAAAGCTGAGGACTATAAACATTAATCAGCCACCTGTCACCTCCCCTCTCGTGGGGGTGTATGGTCAGGAATTGTGGGTGACTGGAGCAATCTGAAGGAGGACCTGGAGTCCATCATTCCCAGCTGGTGCACTGGAGTCAGGAAGGGACAGGAAACATCCGTGCTTTGCCCAGACTCTGCCCTGTGGTTTGAGTGCCAGGGCAGGAATCCTGGGGGCACTTCCCAGTTCTCCTTGAGGAAGGGTCTCTAATCCAAAACCTTTCAAACCTGTGCAAGCAATGGTAAAATGAGGTCCCTTGAGAATTTTGGTGACTGTGTTGTGCCAAAATCCACTGCTAGAGAAGAGCAGATTGTTCTGGAAATGCCTTTTTAGATCTATATGTGTATGTGCTGACTGTGTCTAGAAGTATATACCTATATACATATCTACATATAAAATACATACATGTGTTTTAGTGATCACTCAAAATCACCTTTGTTATCCTTTGAACAATCCTAGAAGTTGTTTACCTGTTATAATTTTGATTATTTCACAGCTAATTCTGTTTATTAAAAGGATAATAATTTGAGGAAGAAAAGCAGAAATATAAAGCTCTACAAAATGGAAGGATATGTTCCAGAGGAGAACTACATGTTCATTTTCCTCATTTTTGTTTCCTTTTTGTTTTGTTTTACCTGCTTTGGTTGTTTTTATTCACTGAAATTTCAAGTCATATGTGGACAACCTGTTTGTATGGAAAAACATAACCACCTCAAATCATACTGGTTTATCCATGATGAAGTTTACCTTATAATATAAATAACCCACTGATTGCAAAGGGCTTTTTGGGAAGTCAGGCAGTGTTTAATGTCAGTCCACAAAAATCTGGTCTTTAGTGCTTTGAATTGTAACACCTTCTTTCTTAGGACAGGAGCCAAAGGAAAACAAGGAATCAGCAAGCACAGCCTTAGGTTTTTATTTTAAATGATTTATATTGTCTGTAGAAGACATGGGAGAAAATCTGGTCCATAGATTTGAGACTCCTGACACTTCAGGAAGTTGAGATTTTTCAACCACAACAGGAGATTAAAAAGTCATTTTATAACCCTCCATCCACAGTAGGTACAGTGCAGAACAGTGATGGTGAAAGCTCTCAGCACACTTAAATTTGGGAGCTTTTGACCTCGGGGACATCCCCCCAACCCCCTGTGTGCCTCAGAGGAGGAAGGCTGAAGTTGGGATGGGAGTGAGCTGGCCAGGAAAGCTGCCCATGTGGTGTGGACACCATGGTTTGGGGAGGAAGGGAATTGTTGTCCTTGGAAGTGGGGTCTCCAAGGGGCACTCAGCTGAGCCCTTTTGGGTGGGAATGGAAGGAATTAGTTGGCACAAAGGACGATTGGCTGTGATGGCTCTTTGGGATGGTTATGTTCTCTTGTCTTTAAACTGTAAAGCACTTTTATCAGCTTTTTTAAAATGCAGATGAAACATCCAGCACTTCATTTGGGCTTGGGGAAGAAAACACCTCATTGACTCAACAAACCACTGCCCCTTCTTTTGAGCTGATGAGTTCCCTTGTGCCAAGTGTTTGGGCAGTGCTCAATGTGTGTATTGCATAGCCAAGTAGGCAGCGATGCTGCTGGCAGAGCTGGGGCATCAGAGGAGATGCAGGACAAACAGCACCTGGGCAGTGTCCGTGGGGATACAGCCCCAAAGATCGCCCTTTCTGTCCTGCTCTGCTTTCAGGTGGGAATGAACCCTCCCAGCCTTTGAGCTGGGAAACCAGTCCATTGTTTAATAGGAAGTGCTGCCTTCCAAACTGGGGGTTAGATTTTGTCTGTGCAAGTTCACTGGCTTTAGTGGGACCAAGTAGCTTCAGCAGAATAAGGTTTTGCCTGAGAGAGTCTTTCACACGTCCCGTTCTGCATCCAGAGTTGCAATCTGTCTGCTCTGGCTTTTCCTGCTGACTCATGGCAGGTTCAGTGAAGAAAAACTGTCTCTGTTTCTTCATTACCCCTGTGATTACCTTGTAGCATGGACACGTTGGCTCCAGTCACCTCTCAGGGTGGTGCAAATTAGAAATGACTCCACTCTAGGGTTTGGATGAAGAGACACTTCACACCTGTATCCCTGGGGAACAAAACCAGAGCTGCCAAAGCACAGAATCACAGAATGGTTTGGGTTGGAAGGAACCATGAAGTTCCACCCCTGCCATGGGCAGGGACAACCTCCACTATCCCAGGTTGCTCCAAGCCCTGTCCAACCTAGCCTTGGACACTTCCAGGAATGGGGAAGCCATAGCTTCTCTGGGCAGTTATTGTCCTGAAGGACAGAAAATTGCTATAAGGAGTTTAAAAAGGTTTTCAAGGAAGGAAATAGATAGTTTCTTCTTTGCAACTTAGTTGCTAAATAATGGTGATTTCAGCAGTCTGTAGGCTGAAAAACAAGTCCAAATATTCCTCTTAAACCCCTCAGTTTGCTGAAAAAGTGTTTTTTTTTGCTCTTTAAACTTTTCACCCCCATCATCCCAGGAAGTTTTGCAGAATATGAGATTAAAATACTCTTGGAAACCTTGAAATGGCCAGGCTGGTTTGTGTGGCAGCACATGGGGACCCCTCCATCCCCTCCGAGCAGCTGCCGGCCCCCCTCCAACACGGGGCTCTCACATGAAGGGAGCACAATCAATAGGCCACAAGGGCAGCCCCAGAATAAATTTCCAAAGACATGTTCCTGGCTGTCTTCACAATAGGAGATATAATGACAGTGCTGACATGGAGTGGCACTGAAAGACTTCTGTAATAGGGCTGGTCAATTTTTTTCTGTGTTTAAAGGAAAATGAGGTTTTCTACTATGAATATTTTTCATGACAGGTGCCCACTTTCCTCTAAGCATGACAGTGTCTTGTTAAAACACAACACTTCCAAAGTGATGTATTTAATTTGAAAAGGAATGTTTTTCATTTTTGTTACCTGACAAGAAGAAGGAATTTTGCCAGGAGAAGACACTGATGTAGATAGGGAAAAAAAAGACATAATTTTCTTAGGAAACAAATTACTGTTTTCTGTTTCACTCTGCCTTATACCTATACCTGTAGGGACCCACTTAGATCCTGGGCATCAGTGAAAACAATTTTAAAATTATGTCACTTTTAGGGAGACTGTGTGTAAAAATGTATATTATTAAGCACAGGTAGTGCTACCCTCCTGCAGATCAACAATCAGGCCCAACTTAGTGTCTTCTGTGAACTTACTGAGGGTCCACTTGATCCCCTCACTGATGAAGAGATCAAACAGGGCTGAAAGTCTGTATTGAGTATTTTTGGTATCTCCTGAAGAGAGAAAGTTTGTTAGACAAGGGGAAAATGGAGCCATTAGAATCACATCTGTCCCTAGTAGGTGATGCACAGATTTGATATTTATGAAAAGATTTATTGAAACATATTGGACTCAAACTATGTGGTAAAGCTTTCAAATAATGTTGAAACAGAGAAAATGTTAATATTTGTTATCTGGGGAGCCTGGCCTCGAGGAGACATGGTTTCTTGTCTCACAGTTTTCATACATTCCGACATGTTAAAGCTGTAGGAGCTTGCACAAAGAAAGAAACCTCTTTGGTGGCATTGCAAATACTCACCCACTAAACCAGTACTTTTGGCACATATTTAATAAGCCTTTGATCAACATGCCCTGGAACCACTTAGAATTTCCTAAAGGACAAAAATCTCATTATAGTATTAATTTTTTAGTGCTGAGGTCCTCATATACACCGAGATAAACATATTGTATTCTTTTAACACACAGTTGAATTACCATAAATGTTTTTAAAGGATGACACCCCAGATAATTCATTGGATTTTAATTTCTCCTGTGATGTTTCACAGAAAAGGAGGCCTTTGTTTTTTCTGGTGAGCCGAGTGCAGGCAGAACGATTCTTTGATTTAGTGGCAGTACCTCAGGAGGCACCGCAGCATCAGTGAAATGTGCAGGGCAGCCCTCGGGGATGAATACAGCACTTATTCCTACCCAGCAAACCATGTCCTGCTTGGCAACAACCGCTCGCTGCCTGACGGGGAGAAGCTTTTTGATGTGTCAGCCCAAGGTGGCCGTGGTGGGGCTCCCTGAGCGCCGCTGCCCTCCCGGTGCGGGGCGGTGGCCGCGGAGCCGCCCCGGCCCCGTGCGACGGCAGCAGCCACTTCAAACATGGCCTCATGAATAGGGGCTCGTTTGACCCTTGACCACGAGCAGCCTCTAAATTGGCAGACAGAGAATCAGAGTAATTTGTATCATTTCAATTAGTTACTAGCTGCATAACAGGGAGGTCATGACTTTTTTGGGATGATTATTGCCCATGGCAACCAAACTTCAATGTACCATCAGTTTCCAAATACTTTCACTTAATAAATGTAAGTTCATAAACAAGGCCCGATTGTTGGGGGACACAACAAAGCCAATTATCTGCGCTGCTGCCGAGGGAGCGGAAGATGACATAACTTTGTCGGCAAAATCCTTTTTATTAGCAGCAAGAGAAAAAAGTCCCTGATAAATGGCTTTAATAATGTTGGCTGAATGAACAGTATTGATCTTTGACTATGTAAAATGGCGAGCAAAGGCAAGTTTATATAAGAGCACTGTTGTTGTACTATTGAGAGCAGGCCGGTTTTGTTTCACAGTTTGTTCTATGCACCAAAATTCTGAAATTCTAAAATCAATGTTGCCATTGTTGGGCCAAAACAGCACACCCTTACCACAGACAATGCAAAGAATTTCAAAATATAGATAGCTCCCTGATACATACAGATCGGATTGTAAGAAACATTGGGTTGTTTTTCCTTTCTGAAGAAAGGGCAGCTTGTTCCAGGGTGCAGACAATGGTGTGTCTACATGCCTGTGAAACTTCATGAACCCAGTGCAATAATTCAAGCCTTTGATTTGAAAAATGTTTTGTATGTCTTCCTCCACATCTGCAAATACCTCCACTTTCCCTTGATGCCAGCCAAGAGTTGTTAGCAGGCGAATGTTTTCCACTTGAGGAAGAAAAAAAAAAAGTTAGGCACGTACATAAGTTTTGCTATTTGGCTTTTGTTTTTTGAATTAAAATAAAGGTTTCCTTCTTTCATGTCACAATCTATTAGCCACTGGGATACCTGGTATCACAGTTCTTTCCCCTTCACCCCTGCATTTGTAGCAGATTTGACGGTGTGTGGAAACCAACACAGGCACTGCGCTGTGACTGCGTCACCTGCAATCAGCCGGAGATGCTGCTGAGATTAATCATGACAGTAGGCAATATTTCCAACATTATTAGAAGAGAAACCTAATATTTTGGGACATCAGGGATCTCTGAGCTGTTGTCCATCAAACTGAGAACCTTCATTTTCTACTCCTTGGATGGGTAACCTTAAGTTTTAACCATTTCACAGACAGGTTCACACACACAAACACAGGCACACTCTACACTGTGCCACACGGAGGAAATCCTGAGTGCTCTTTGGAGCTGCCTCAGACACTTGCACAAACAGGGGCATTGTGGTCAGACCAAGCCTCTGTCTCCTCTTTAAGTTGTAGGGAGCTGCTGTTCACTGCCTTAACTCATCCTTTGGGTCATTTGTTTGTAAATCTGTGGGCATTTGCCAGACAGAAATCCAGGCACTGTTGTTTGGTAAATATCTGTCCATTCCACTGCATGGCTGCAGAGGGGAATTAATTCACCCTGCTGATGGTCTCTTAAATACAATTGTAAGGAATCATAGTTGAAGAATGCTTAAAGTTTGAGGCTTTAGGTTGTACAGAGAACACACTGCAATGTTTTTTGACTCTGGATGAGCTGTTTGGACTGCATCCTTTTGAAGGATAGAGTTAATGCAGCTTTTGTCTGAGGCTGAAGTAGTGCAATATCCACGTCCATGGGCTGGCTGAATTTTCATCACACTTTCACTTTTTCTTGCAGCTGTTGCTTGTAGGTCAGTGACATAAATTTTATTTAAGGCTTCATCCTGCAAAACTTTATTATGGATGGTAGAGATTATTGTCAGTGATACTGGGCACAGCAGTAAGTGCAACCTTTCATGCTAAGGGCTTGCAGGGTCAAGCTGTGCTCTATTTGCAGGAGTAAGCAGTGCCTCAGGTTAAAAGATATGGGGGATCTGGCTCCTGCACTTTGGGAAAATCTCTAAGACTATGCACAGTATTAAGCACATTTAGTTCCTCATGAATGCAGTGGGAGTTGAAGGCACTCAGCACCTTCTGGGATTTGGCCCAGAATAATTGTTTTCAAATGGGGCTGCAATATTTGATTTTAGTTTTGAAACAACTGCAGTCCTCAGTCAGAAGGGAAGGCTGACATTGTTATGAAAAAAAAAAAATCAGAGATTTTGTCCTCCCTCAGCAGAGAGCCTGAACAATTGCCCTTTGATTTAGAAAGAAAGCTCAGAGCAGAAATGAGCTGGACACTGCAGATCTGAGATGGATTTGCATGTTTACTTTCAAGCTGTGCCTGAGAAGCTGGTGGGGAAGAATCTCTTTTAAAATCACCACCACACCTTCGGCAGAACTGCTCTGCAGAATGATCTGGGACCTCCTCTTTACACCTCCCTCTGTTGCTCTGAGCTCACACACAAAGGGGAAGGTGCTTCTGGAATAATCCATCAGGTCCTGTGTAGCTGTAACCATCAAATTTCTTGTGTTCTCATTTGAAACATCCTCCTCAGATACTCTGAGCTTCCTTGCTCTCCACAGCCC
This sequence comes from Notiomystis cincta, assembly GCA_013398075.1. Classification (NCBI taxonomy): domain Eukaryota; kingdom Metazoa; phylum Chordata; class Aves; order Passeriformes; family Notiomystidae; genus Notiomystis; species Notiomystis cincta. Next base: position 93,996 of record VZRX01023167.1, on the reverse strand, counting down.
TGCTAAGTGAAATGCTGAGACTGTGGCTTCCAGGCCATCTCCTCCACAGCTCAGTTCCTCTGGATCTCAGTGGCACTCAGCCCCCCTGAAGCAACTCAGGCTTCCAAGTTTGCCTGTTTTGGGTCTCAGCACTGTGCAAGACCTGCATGTACATATCCAGAGACAAAGCACCTCATCTGGGATGGAGCCCTCAATATTCTCCCAGCATTCCCACACTCCAAAAGTCGTCAGCAAACTCCATAAAGTGAAATGAGTGGTGAGACAGCAAATAAAATCCATTCTCTTGTGTTCCATAATACCTTCCAAGGAAACCAACAACTCCTTCCCATACCCTTCTTCCCCCCTCCCCTCCATGTTGCATTTCTGAATATTTCTAGAACCTTTTCACAATCCTTTGGCAGCTGATCCTATCCCACCTTATCCATCATCATTGCTGCCTTGAGAGCTGATTCATTTATCTCATTGCTTTAGAGCTGTCACCCAGAGCTTTGGATACTTAGACCCAATTTCTTGGATTTGGTCTTTCATGTGGCCTCTTCCCTGCTGGCATCCACTCAATCATCCCCTGTGCCAGCTGATCTCCTGAGCTCCTCATATGTCATACACTTCTCAACCACCTGGTGGTTGCACACAGGATCTACTTTTAGATCTTTCTTTCCCCCCACATTCTTTGTTTACTGCCATATAATGCAGGATTCATCTTTTTGTGTCTTTGCAAGATTGTTTTTTCTTAATTACAGGAAGAGCACAGCAAAGCAGACAAAATTATGGGTTTGTGTCCATTCTTCTTTATGTTAAGAAGGTTTTTCTTCTCTGGAAAATAATTTGATGCTCATGAAATTCAGTTTTATTCTATGCCTCCTTTTCCTTACTTCTTTCTGTCTTGGCCCTAAATAAATTTCTTACACTTAAAAATAATGTAAGTATTTACATACTCTGTTCCCCACCATCCCCACAGGATCTGCCCTGCCATGTACACTTGGATCTCTTGGAATCACCCTTGTTTTTCACAGACTCTGTCAGATTAGACTGTGCCATTCCAAGTTCCTTTCACCTACCCTCCTTTCCACCAGCTCCAATTAATATTCCTTGCTGCAGGAAGCATCTTCTGCATATTCCAGCACCTTTTGCTCTCTGAACATAATTCTTAGATAACTCTTGATATGATAAGTCATACTGGCCAGAGTTAACCTTATTACTAGAGATGTACTGAGCAATCTTGCAGTCATGAGATACCAGGGATATTTCAGTAATGGGAAATCTGCTTCCCATATGAGATTGATTTTAGTGATGACCTTTAGCTGGAATGATACCTGTAAATTCTTATCTGCATTAATTCCTTGTTTTCTCTTGTCACATGCTGTCAGTGTATGTGTATCTTGCAGATATGAAGTATTAAGAGCCAGCCCTGTGACAGACTGTCTGTGAGGACCTGGAGTTATTGCAATACTCTCAACTCTACTGGAGTGAAGTGTCTGGGCTCCTGTACTGCCCCTAGGACATAGTGCTTAAGGAAAATGTAAATCCTAATTCAAGCCTACTGACTTTTCTGTTACTTACAGACTGAGAATTATTTCATTGCATCTTCATGTTTTCTTAATGTGACTTAGTAAGAAATACATGGCCACAGTACTCAGTTTGCTGAAATTAGGGTTTGAAGAAACAAGATTTAATTGTAAGATAAAAAAAAAGGGGGTTAATTTTCTAACATCAGCTTTTCTTCCAGTGTGCTTTTTGTGGCATCTCAGTCAAACAGAGTAGTTGGGACTCTGCTTTTCTCCTTCTGCTAGAGTTTGTTGTCATTGCTGATAAGTCTGAGTTCATTAAACTGTAAAAATGATCCATGAATTGAGGTTGAATATTCCCCTCAAAGATGGATTACAGCTCACACAGTAAGGTATGCTTGTTAGAGAGATCAGTGGGGAGGTCCTGTGGCCATTGTTATGCAAGGGAACGGTCCCCTTTGACCCTAAAATATGTGTGAGTGTAGAGATGAGAGGACTCTTACTGTGTCTTACAGAATCTTTCCACCATTAATTAATTTTGGAGACTTTATGTGGCAATCAGCTCCCTAGTGCTCCTTTCTCTTTGCTGGACAATATTTGTATGATGCTCACTTGAACAAATTAACAGTTTAAACTTCTGCTCCCTTATAGATGATCAACACTGGAGTGTTGTCTATAAATAGGAGATAAGTGGCATTACAGATAATTTAGTAAAGCACAAACCCCATTTCCTTATTGCTGAAATGATTGCAAAGGGATCTCCCCATTCCATAAGATGATGATCCATGAAGAAACTTGTCCCTTCCATCCTTTAAACTTTTAGGGTCAGAGACTGTTTTTTATAAAGTATCTGATGGCCTTCTTTCTGATAGGAAAAAAGTGCTCACAAAGGAGACCTAATTAATAGTGTGGACATGCTGTAGTGAAAATGTTTTCTCACTGCCTAAGATTGGTCAAAAAATATCTAGAAGGGAATGGAGAATCATCCTCAACATTCTGTCAATGCTGGGAGCTATTCTTGTCTTTGACCTTCTGGTCAGTCCTAGTTGCTGCATTTTGAAAAAGATATAGCAGAAATATCAAAGAGCTCCAGAAAAGCAATAAATACTGGTGGAAGCTTGAAAAGCTCATATATTGTAGGAGCCAAACTGTGGTTTCTGTGCTCAGTTCACCGAGAAGGTTGATGTTATTTGTTGTGTGAAACTCAGCACAGCAGGGAAAACGGCTGGGTTAACTTTTGTCCTGGTACCCAAATGAGGGAGCCACTGCATGGCTGTAACATTTTGCAAAATGCAATGTATTAGGTTATGGAGTGCCCTGTCACTAAACAGTGAGGCAGAAACAGGACAAAAATAAAATTTAGGCCACAGTGTGCAGAAAAGAACATCTGTGGGTATGTTAGGTAAGGAAGAAATATATAAACCTTCTTAGTTCAGAATAAAATCAGCTGGTACCAGGAACATCCCCAATGGGTGTCTTATTGCATAACTGTCCGTTATAGGGGTTTTATATCTAGCACTAGATGGACCATTGGTCTGATTTAGTATTGAAACTCCTCTCCTTCTTCCAGCATTTTCTCCTAGGGATACTTCCCATCAAAGTCTGCAATGTCATTTGAGTTAATTCATTAATTTTCATTGGCTTCTTCCCTGTCTTAAGCTGGGTGCACTGACAAATCAATTACGGTCTCTTCCCACGGCTGAAACTCCTTCTGGATGCTCCTGCAAGGTGTTTGTCACTGATCCACCTCCAGCCTGAGCTCTGGGCTGAGGAGCCAAATTTGTCACCTCTCTGTGCTGGTGACTGCAGCAGCTGGACTCCATTTCCACCTGATTCTGACTGGTTTTAATCGGGTTCCACTTCTGTTTATTTCTCCTGTACCCTGCAAGGAACTTAGCTCCTCCTTTTCTGTTTATCCTTTAATAAGGTCAATAGGAGAGTTTTCATTGTCTCTCTCATTCTCTTACCTGCTTCATTTCTTTCTCCTAATTTCACCAGCTATATGAAATCCATTTTTCTACTGACAATTTTTAACAGATCACAGAGTGAATATCACAGCATTCTGTCCTGGGGAACCTATTTGTCTCCAATAGGAACTCCCCAAATGACATCAAAATACACAACTATGTCCTTATGTATTTTGTTGTATTTAATTTTTGAAGTGGTGCATTATATGCACCTGACTTGCTGCCAGCATGGGACAATAGGTAATGCAGCAAAATTCCACTGAAGATAAATTGTTCTCCTCTGATCTAATGACGAAATTCCTGCCACATTTTCTCCTAAGTTTGCCAAGATCTTTATAATTTCACGTTAACAAAGTCATGGGAAGTTAAAGTAAAAGTAGAAGTAGAAGCTGAGGGAAAGGAGACTGTGAGTGGAACTGGAAGGACAGGGTTCCAAAATTCCCTTTAGTTATGGCCAAAAAGGAATGGGAGAATATCATCACCCAAACCCAGCTCCTTGTGAGCCCTATGAATTTTTACTCCAACATTTCTCAAAGCTTGGGTTCTACCCTGCAGGGTGATCCTGTGCAAGCAATGACAGGTCTCTGCTGTGGTACATCTTTAACTATCAGGGATTGCTTTCCCTCTCCTTAGGCAGCCAGGCTCTCTTACTGCCAGTTTCTTACCATGTTTCTCCTTGTTTTACCCCTCTGGAATTTTAGGAATGGCAGGAGTGGCCATGGCCACCAGTGTGCAAACTTCTATCAACTCCAGGTCTTCCTTTGCCTCATGAACTTTCCCCCAGGTCCTGTGATACAGGTGGATTCAGGATATTGTAGTAATGGAAAGCATCTTCTTAAACTGCTGAGAACACAGTGAGGGACTCAGTTTTTTAAATGTCTTTAACCCATTCTCCCCAGCTGTTGATGGTGACCAGCCCTCTGCATCCTTTCATCAGCCAGCCTGATGTGACATCATGAGAACGTGCTGACTTCAAGTGTTGACCCCCAGAGCATAAATCCCGTGGGTGTCACAGCACAGCCAAGAGTGAGGAGCTGCAGGACACGGCCCAGGTCATGTGGCCAGGTCACACTGCCAGGGGCTACGGGAAAGGTCTCACCCCTCAGTGTGATTTGCTTACCCAGCTACAGTGGAGCCATAGAAAACACAGGTGCAGGCACTTGGGTACTGAGGCACAGCTCCCATGTCAGAGTGTGGTAATTGTGCCTTGAGAGGTTAGCCCTGACTGGCTGCCAAAGAGACAGGGGCCCAAAAAGTGCCATCAGAGGGTAATTTGGGGAAGCATGGAACATTGCAGCATCCTTGGGATGTGATCTTTCGTCTTCCACCTGCCACCCAATGTCCCCAACTCACAAATCCTGCCTTGGGTTGAGTTGTTCTGTGTTTTGGGTAGCACCAGGACCAGAGCAGCCCCCATATCACAGCCTCCATATCACTCCTCATGGAAAACAAGGCTTTAGCTTTTCTTACACTGCTTTCAGGCAATAAAGGAAACTGAAACACTGTGAGGAGCCCAGAATGTCCAAGTTTCCATGTCAGATCTACAGGCAGCTTGAGACCTACTAATAATCCTTGGTGTTAGGATGGCAATATATGTGGCATTACCTCCTGCACAGTACATCTCCTTCTCTTTCTTTTCCTGTTCTTAAGTTTCTAACTTGAGCACGCTCACTCCCTCAGCCCTAACCCAGCTTTCAGAATCCTGAGTTCCCAGACAACCTGGCTGCAAGTTTTCAATGCCATTTTATCACCTTTTTACAGGCCAGTATTTGAGAAGTAAGGGAAAACCCTCCAAAGTAATAGTCAAAGGATTACTTTGAGCTATTCTTTTTTAATCTCTTTGAATGTTTTAGTTTTATTCCACACTGCTTTTGCTTAATTGCTGCCAGATTTGGAGTCTACAAGATGATGGCCAGATCCAATTCAACATCTCTGGAAGACTCCTTGCTTTGTTTAGTGATGCTGGGAGTTCTCCTTACTATCACACATCCAGTTGGAGCCTTCATTTAGCAAACTGTGGAGGAGCTTGCATGGTTTTTGTGCCATGAAATGTGTAGTTCACAGAGGGGCAGAGCTGTGGCTGCCCAGGTGCTGCAGGCTCCACCACCCCGTACTGCGATTAATAGTTTGCTGCTCTTCCAGCAAAATTGTGGCTCTGGGCTTTGTTCTATTTTTGTGCTCATCCTATATGCATCTGTTCTCACTTTATTCTACATCCTGTTGCCATCCTCCTGCTCATCTGTCTCTGCCATCTTTAGACATCTTCCACTATCAGGTTGACACCACTGTAAATTCAGTGCCATCAAAGGAATTACTTCTGAGTTATGTCAGTGAGTAAAGACTTCAGGCCTTTGTTTTTCTCTCACACCCACCTTTCCTTTCTTGCCATGTGCAATTGGACCTCCTCTCAAGTGTGGATGTGCACTGGTCATCAAAATTCTTTGCCATCAAATGCCATTGTAAAGTCATTAATGGCCTTATCACTCTCTGTCTGGGTGTTCTCTTGCTGAGGGTCAGGGCCGTCCAGGATGGAGAGGATGATCTGAGGAGGGGCATGTCTGAGAGAAAATGCTGCTCGGCCCCAGCCTGGCCCTCAGATGGCTGAGGAAAATGGAATTCCATGGAATTCAGTGGGGCAGGGTCAGCCCTCAGTCCTTTCAGTCGTTCTTGCTCTGGCATGTATTGGCCTTGTGTAAAATTTGGTAAAATAATGAAAATGTTCCACTTAGATAAATGCTTGATAAATCAGCAGCTCTTAAAGCGGTATTTCCTTGTGCCTGCTGCGAGTTTATGATGTAGTCACATGAAAAAAAAAGAAACCGAATATAAAATGTGAAAACTCTGTCTGAAGAAGGTCCAATCTGTCATCACGGGATATACTAAAATTTCCTTAACTCTTGCCACGATCACAAAATCCCCTCTCTAAAATTCTGACATTTTCTCTCCGACAGCAAACAAAGGAGAGCAATATGCACGAGAAGGCAGTAGGAAGCCTGAAGCTATTAGCATGTCATTGTCAAAGGCAGAAATAAAAAACACAAAAGTTAAAGGATTCTGGAATATAGCAGAAATCTCCAGACATGAGTCAGACACTAAAAATGCCCAAACTCATTTAAAAAGCTCTTTGTCACAGTCCAAAAAAACAACATTTTCAGTGTTTTTCCTTTTGCTTTACATCCCGCTATTGCAAGTACATGGCTAATTATGATCTGAATGATATCTATTATTCCTGTGTCCTTCTAGATCGAGCCGGATGTGTTCCAAATATGGCCACAAACATATTCCAGTGTCCAGTTAAATCAAAAGAATAAGATAATTCTGTTGTAAGGGTTAATGGTATTCACTCCCACTCAGTTTGACTCACTGGACAAAAGCTCCAGTGTGCCTATTCTAGGCAGCTGTGCTGAACAGTAAAGATTTGGAGTCCTTTGTAGGCTGGAGAAAAAGAAATCCTTTGTAAACTTTTTATTTAGTATATTCTACAAAACACCCATGTGTAACAGTTAAAACATTTGGAGTTGCAACAGGCTAAGGAAAGTTTGCGCAGATAAACAGAGTTATTCTAAATTTTGTGCCTACTAAGGTCTGAATCACAAAGTCTCATTGCATTTCATTTAAAGTGTATGTGCAAGGAATCAGTTTTCTTACCAGGGCCATTGTGCCCTTTGGGCTTTGTTTAATCATGTTAAAAATGTTCTACAAAATAGAAAATCGTGGACTGTTTGAATCACGATGTTTGCAGTGATCTGGGAGTGCTCACGCTGCAGAGCAGCATGGTTTTTATGCTGGTATAATTCTCTTTCCTTCAGTGCTGTTGTTCTTGGGTTGTACTGGTGAGGAGTCAGGCCCACAGGCACTAAAAAGCAAACACATCCAGGCATGTTCTTCCATCATCTGGATATATCACTCTGAAACAAAATCAGCTTTTGCAATACTCTCTCAGCCTTTGCGTGCCTCAGCACTTCCCCAAAATCCGGGCTAGGAAGGCACTGAGGTACTTAAAAACAGAGACAGCACAGCAGAACTGCAGGAATCCGGCTCCAGGGGGATTATAAACCCCCATGGACTGATCCAGGTTTGCTCCCACCACCACAACATAAAGAATCTGCAGCCAGGACCGTGGACACATTTTAAGGCCAAAAAAAGAGGTTGATATGGGGATTTTCATCACTCAGTCATGAAAGAACGAGGGAGACAAAGAGTTGGGAGGCTGGAAAAGGCCTTTTCAGCCCACTGCAACCTTCTCCTCATTCAGGAGGTCTCTGCTCCCAACAGGAGCATCCAGGGCTGGCTGGGCTGGATCAGGTGTGAGGTCAGTCCCTTCTCTTCCCTCTGCAGTCACTCACTGTTTCACAGCCCATTTCACCAGCTGTACTGTTCTTTCTATTGCAAAATGTTTCCCTTCCAGCAGCACTGGGAACTGAATGGTGGCTTTTCCTATCCCAGAGAAGGCTGTGTTCCAGTGGGATCCAGTGGTTATTTCCCAGTCTTTAAAGTGTCTTGAGGAATAAAAATACCCTAGAAGCAGTTTCCTCAGGAATGAAGAGGAGTGAGGAAATTGCCTTTGTACGGGAGTGATGATCAAATCCCGAAGATCTCACTCTGTTTTCAGTCAGTAAAATTCCTGTTACCTGGAACAGGAGTTTATTTCCTCAAGACTGTCAACATTTTGTTCAGAATTCCTGATTCAGACCATAACTGAAGCAGGTGCTTAAGCACATCCCATGGGAATAATGTAGCTCTCTTGCTTTAACTTAAATATGTGTTTAACATAAAGTACATCCCTGAATGCCACAACCTGTTGTTATTTGGGCACTTCTCAATTTCATCAGATTGATACAACATTTAAACCTGAGCTTTTGAAGTAAAGCTGTGTTTTTAGCTGCCAAAATATTGGCTAAATTTTGAAGGAAAACCCCATATATTTTCTCTGGGTATTGAATAATCTCAATCTTATTAAATATTTTCCTACTTTCACAGATATAAATCCTGCCTCTTCCAGGTATTTCAGTCCATATATAATGTCCTTCTTCGCTGTGTTTATTAAAAGCACAAAAGATGAAGGCACTGACTTAAAAACCATGTTAAACTATATGTGGTGTTATTCTAGTTGCAATTATCTGAGGAAGAGTTGTGCTTCCTTTTCAAACTGGTCTTGATGTACAGATTTGCCAAACTATTTGAAAGCTGCAGACACTTTAGCATTCATGACACTATTATTCACTGCCATAAATCTAGATCAGATATGTGCTGTCTGAATTGATAGTGGGTATTCTGCCTGAGAAAAATGTGTTCCCCTTTAACTTTTAGCAGTGACATTGCTTATGTTACATCACTTTTCATGTTACTATGCATCACACTGGTCAAAGATGTCATTATTTATAGTGCAGAGATGGTGTCACTATAATTAAGGTTGTGTTAGGGTTTATATTACCTTATAAAAGCTCTATTTCCAGGAGGTTCCAACTCTGTAACTAAATCCATTTTGGATGTGAAGTTTTCAGTTGGGGAGTGGAAGAAAAGAAACATTTGTGGTTTCAGGGATGGCCTCTTGTCTTCCACTTTGGTCCCTGCTTGTGTGACTGGGAGTCACTGCATATTCTGGGTGGTTTTGCTTTCATCTGATGTTCATTGAGACAGATTCCTGCTTCTTTATATTTTCAAATTAACAGACAACAGGGACAGTGTGGGTACACTTTGTGAATCTGGGAAATATCTGTTCTTGTATTTAAGACCTGTGCCTGCAAGCTCAGGAGCTGATCAAAATCAGGTCCTCTGGGTGCTGCCACTGTGCAAATAAAAATATAGAGTGAAAGAGAGAGGTGTTTTAGTAAAGATATAGCTACAGCTTATTTCAGGCAACTCTCAGTTTGGAGTGGTTCATCACAAACCAGACATACTTAAAGTCATAAATGTGTTGACTAAAAAGCTCAGATATTTTCTTTATAGACTAAGTGCAGAGCCAATGTTTGAGTAATCCCTTTTATTGGGCTAACTGCACACTATTGACAAACCACCTTCCTGGGTATAGGAATCCATTCTTGGAGTCAACCCCTTGCTGACCTGCAGGGGAGTTTTGTGTATCCCTAAAGCCAGACTGTCACTATTGCTGCATTAGTCCAATAAAAGGGATTACTTGAAACTTGACTCTAAATTTTGTCTCACTGGTAAAGGCAAGTAATTAAAAATATTGAGTTGTGTGCTGTGATGTGCTAATAACCAACTCCTTCCAAATGATTTGCTGTATTGGTCCAGTGTACACAGTGGATAAAAACAAGTAGGAAATTTTAAAAAAAAAATCCTATCAAACTACAGCCCATTTCTGATTTCCATGTGATTAACAAAGATGAATATGCAAATAGGCAAAAAGAGCAAAGAGTTAAACATCCTTTCTCCTTCCAGGAATGGACAGATCAGATGACATTTCCAACAAGGCTTTCAAGCAAAATTCTTACTCACATACTCGTGCCATGTATTGGGCTGCTCCCTTTGGAAACCTCAAAACTGCTCACATAGGAGGAGGCTCCTCAGTAGAAATAAAGGGATGAGAGCACGTGGCCCCTAAATATTATGGCTTTGGTTGGGACTCTGTTGTAAACAAGGCAGAGTTAGTACAGAAACTCCTCTTGTGTTTTGAGCCCTCCAGCACTGAGCCTGCCCCTTTGTTCTTGTGTCTGTAATATCCCAGACCTCTGTATCAGGAGCTGAAAGACCTTTAGAGAACCCTTGTTTCTTAAGGGCACTTGTAAAACTGGGGAAAACCTGTTCCTCTGCTCAGCAGAGAATTTTCAGCTTGAACCTTTTACTTTGTGGTACATTACAGCTGCCCTGTGCAGATTGGCTCATATGCTCAGTGTTCCACCTAAGCCCAAGCCTGGATTTTCCCAGGGACACAGATGAGTTTGGGTTTCCCAGGAGTCCCAGATCCCTCCCCAGTTCTGTCAGCTAATGGGGCAGTGTGGTAGCATCCCCATAATCCTTCTGGAAAGGTGCCTGGGATCTGTGCCATCCCACCCCAGTGTCCCTCCTGGTGTTCTCACAGAGGGCTGTTGCCATCACAGGATCCTCACTTTGGCCTGGGAAGAGGCTGGCAGGTCTCAGTCCCCCAGCTCATCCAGGAGACACCCCCTGAGGGTGTGGTGGCCACTGACTGGGCATTGCCAATAGCCCAATCCCACCTGAGAGTGCAAACTTCCCACTGTGCCAGGAAGCCCCTCCTGGATGTGTTTTGAAAACCACAGGTTGGAACTCCCTGAAAGCAGCACCTGGAAATGAAAAGCTGTCAGACTTGGGGAAAGCTGGATTTGATTAGAGCTTTACTGCTCAGGCCATTTTCTTCCCAAGTCCCAAAGAAAAGCCAGCCTTGTTTGTGCCACTCTCACTCACTGTGGAGCAGAAAATGCTCTTTCAGATGGAGCCCCTGACCGACAATTTTTGGCACCCAGTTCACTTCTGTTGGCAGTGGTGCAGGAGCAGGAGAGCAGGAGTGGGGAGCATCAGAGGAAGGGCTGCACTGCAGTGGGCTGTGATTAAAGGAGCACAAAATGTTTAGATTCACCCTCTTGTTTTATTACATATGACTTAATCTGTGTTTCCCCCCCCTTCCCCATGGCTCCTGGAAGGTGAGGAAAGTGCACTTTTTTTTTTTTACTGGCTTTATTTACTTGGATGCTTCAAGATACTAAGTTATGACAAATTCTTCTCTACAGTAGCTTTTGGCTTCCTTCTTCTTGGAGCTCTTTAGACCTTTGAACTGCTGCCATTACAGCTGCCTCCGAGCCTGTCATGTGGCTGTTGAATTGAGCTTTTGAGTGTGCCTCTGCACTGCTCTCATTCCTGACTGGTGTACTTCTAACAGTATCATTGTTTTGAATGAAATAGCACTTCTGTGCCAAAAATGGAGGTTATTTCTCCACAGTACATTCTGGGCAGGCAGGCATTCAGTCTGCCTGCTCTCCAAGCCAGCTGAGAGCTCTGCAACCACATGAACACAGTATTGAGCCTGACTAAATAAACTGGATTTGTGTTTGGGCAAAAGTTGTCTTGAAGCACTTGGCTGATTCATGGCGCAGTCAGAAGCAGCTGATCTCTTCTGAGAATGTGCAGGATGGGTATATTTTAACCAGTGGAGTTTTTTTTATTATTACTACTACTATTATTATTATTATTATTATTATTATTATTATTATTATTATTATTATTATTATTATTATTATTATTACTACTATCATCATCATCACCATCACCATAACCACCACTACAAAATACTTTTAACAACTCTGATGGAATAAGCATTTCACTGTGCAATCCCATAGACTGGGATCCAAAATGCTAACACACCTTAATCCTGCAGACATTTACACATATTTTTAACTTTTTGCAAAAAGCAATTGGCTGAGTGCATGACCATTTTGTAGATGGGGACATTCAGAGCTCCCTGGGACTGGGCTTTGTTTCCAACACACACATATATAAAGGCAGTAAGTAGAGCCTGGATTAATGCAATAGCAGCATCATCTACAGCCAAAAAACACTCATAAAAGATCATTTGGTTGCAAAAGCCTATTAACAAAATTTTTTATTGTTTAGGTAGAGCCTCTCATCAGCATAACTCGAGCAAATATCCTTGGGGAAAAGCAGCAAAAATGTGTCTTGAGTGCAGTGAGTTAAACACACAGAGGCAGTGCTGCAGCAGCTCTCAATAGGACAAATTTCAGAGACAGAGCTGGGGGAAACAATTACTACCTGATGTTTTCTACAAATGCCACTTCAGAGATGAATCCCATGGCCTACGAGACTGTGCTTTCTTGTTCTCTTTGAAGTAGGAGCATTAAATTAAAACTGAAGCAACAGAACACTTAGCACTCAAGCTGGAGAACACATGATGAGCTTGAAAATAATGTTGAGGGAAAGACAACAGAGAATAGAAGAGGCTTTGTATCATGTTCGACTTCGTTTTCAAGCAAAACTAAACATCAAAATATTAGAACACAGGCACAAAACCTCATTGTCAGTAAAACTAATTAGTGTTCTGCTGCTTAATGCAAAAGCCTACATGATGTCTTGACCTTTTTTACACATTGTGTCTGAGGGTGTGCAATAAAACAGAGGGAAGCACAGAGTGCCTCCAGTCAGCCCCAGAGGTTTTCTTCCTCACGGAGTTCAAGGGATCCCAACAATACAGGCTGTGTACGAGCCCCTTTTTAAAGCCTGGGGATTCCTTAGAGCTTGAGCCAGTGAATTAACGCTGCCCCGCTGGCAAGGGCTGCTCCCCAGGCTGATTGCCATTCCACAGCCCTCTGCTCCTAACAGTGCATGTCACAAAGATTCCAACATCTTGGAGAGGGAACTGCCTATGGGGCATTCCCACAAGCTCCTCACTCCTCCAGGTTGTCGCTGTCTAGTCCCTTTTGGAAACTGATAGCCAAATCTGTTTTATCTTGGCCAGGTCTTGCAGAAATGCTGACCTCAGTAGATACTTTGCTACAGGCTCATACAGCATCTTCTCTGACAAAAGGAGCCAAAAAAACCAGTCAGAATTTGGGAAAAACGGTTTACTGCACTCTCCTCTTTAAAACAGAGGTTTAAGTTAGTCAAAAGTCACTCTTAAAGCAGAACAAAGACCACGAGCTCCTTGCTGTCAGCACAAAATCCTTAACTTCACTCAAAGTCACTGCTGGATATGCAGGTCCCTGAACTCTGGGTATTTCCATTAAAAGGACTTAGGCAGATTGAAACAAGCTTAGGTTAAAATTTCCATTAATATTTGGTGTTGACCCAAATGGGCCTCTGTTGAAATAATTAAAATTCCCAACCAAGCACAAAACTCCCATTACTCCACTGCCATTTAAAAGAATTATGACTCTAAGTTTATAAAACACAAAACAAGTAAATGGGGAACAAGTAAAAGTGATTTTTAAAAGTGATTTTGAAAGAAAGGAAAGAAGGAAGGTGAAGACAAGATGAAAATTACTTATTTTTACTCATCGGGTAGAAGAGAGACTGAAACCTTTTGCAGAACTGAGAGAATGTGTTTCTTGTACTAATACAAAACTTGTTCCAAGGTTTTTACTGGTACAAGAAGTCAGAAATGTCCTACAGAGACCAACTTGTCAAACTGGAGTGAGCAAATTGCCCATTTATTTTAGTAAGACATCTTAGAAAAACTGTCAGAAAGCCTGTAAGTCAGGCTGGGAAAGGCACAGGGGTTTTCCCTGCTTGGGCTACTGAAATATTCCACTAGAGGGGATGGCTCAGTGTCTGTCTAGGAGAAAGGGGAGGCAGGAAGGAGACTCATCCTACAGTATCAGAAAAGGTTAAAATTCAGGGGCTGTCGTGTGAGCAGAGCTCCTTCCCAAATTCCTGAGAATCTCTCTACCATATTTTGGAGCACAAAATGTGTTTGAATGAAGATAAAACAGGACAAGGGGACCTGGGGGAAAAGGAGACATTGATACAGGCAGAGCACAGAGTGGGAAATGGAGAGGTGCCTTGGTGTAACCAGCTACAAAAAAATCCAAGTATCCAACTGCCAGAGTTAACTGAGGAATTCTAGCCTGAGTAAAACATTCATTCTCACCCATGTGCTCTTGCTGTCACTAAACCAGTCCTTGAAGCTTTTCCTCACAGCTTTTCCTTGCATGGCAGGCTCTGATGGCACAAAGAGGGATTCGGGTGTCAATTGGAGTGTCCAGATTTGGGAGGGGAGCTGGAGCTGTTGTTGTGTTCAGTGACAAACACGACCTCAGGCTTCTCCTTCCTCAGAATTCACACCCCAGGTCACAGAGTCTGAAGCTGACCTCCACAGGAGATAATATTTTAAATTTTATGATCTGGTGGGTTGAAATTAAACATTTGCTAATTACAAAGGTACTGCAAGTCATGCCAAAACCTCTTTTTGTTGTCTGGAGAGTTATAACAATCCTTTTCTGGCAGTTAGTTTTAAGATCATTAAATGATCCTCATTTGCAATATATTTGCAGAAGATTACAGCCCATCTAAATTGACCCTGAAGGAAGACTTATTTCATTAATGGGCTGTCCTGTGCTAATGCATAAAGCTAGAAAAATATATCTATTAAATTCTTAATGTGTAAATGATGTTTCTGGCTTTCTTCTTAATTACAAAGCAAAATGAGCCTGAAGTGCACTCCGTCTAGGAAAAAATGATCAATTTAATCCATCTTCCAAGAGAAAACTTTTTCAGCGAGTTCCAAAATCCCAGCTATTCTCAGCTAAGGCTGGAGCCTTATTGCTCTGTTCAGAAACACAATAAAATGTGCCAACACAATTTATTTTTTCCCTAGATTCCAATGAACGGAGCTTTCTCACATCAGTTTAGTTTACTCGCTATCTGTTAAGTTTTTGAGGAAAAAGCCAATGCAGAACCTGGCTGAGCAGTGCTTTGGAGATGAGTAATGCCAGGAGATTATGGGTTGATGGGGTATATGCAGAATATTAATACAGCCCATAGAAGGAGATTTACAGCACAAATGGCTGTGCAATGTACTCCTCTCTGTACAGAACCACCTTGTGTGCTCTGCCTCTCATCACAGCACAACTCCCAGGCAAAAACCCCACCCTGGTAAGGGAAAGGGAAGGTATAAATCCATATCAGTAATTTAGATGGGGAAAGGAAGGCAACAGAAGAGCGTGGTTTAAGTGAACATCAGGAAATTAATTCTGAGTTGGTGTTACACTTACATCAAGCGAACAGTGGGAAATGTGGGATTGAGGGACAGCAAACCCATCACTCTGAGCACTCTGGGGTCTCAGTTCCTTGATTCCCAGGCCTAGAGAGGAATTGTTGTGTCTGCCCAAAATGGGAAAGCAGCAGCCAACACTGTATGGAGTTTAGAGTTATACACTGAAGAATTGCAGGATCACAAATACATGAAAAATATAAAAGCTAAAATCCTGAGGCACCATCACAGCCATAATGTCAGCCAGGTAGCATCTTCCTTTTCTTGCTTTGCACTGCTTTTGCCCCACTTTTGGCACTGCAGAACAACTGCTTGAACCTCAGAGTGAAGGAGTTGTGCCTGGTTTGTGCACAAAATGTTTCAGGAGAAGCTGCCCAGCTCTGGTTTCTGTTGGCTTGGCTCTGTGTTGATATCCACGTGGGGCTGTGCTCCAGGAATTCTGCTGTACATGTGGTGGAATTGTCTGAATTTCAGTTTCCCTCGTGGCCAATGCCTGGTGCAACTGCATCCCTGAGAATATTAGGGATCTACATGTCATAGATCTGCCAGGCTTTAGTTCTTTCCATAAAAGCAGATATTTGAGGAATTTCTTCCTTCAGTTGAGTATATATGTGATATTCAGCACCTTCAATATGTAATTATAAAACAAAACCAAAGTTCTATTATTTCAGAGAGCAAAATCTACTCCTGCTTTGAATTGAAGCCTCCTGAAGTCCCAGTTTTATTTCCAATTTATTCCCACTTATTATTGCTACCATTCCACTTAATGAATTTGATATTTAATACTTTATTCACCCATTTTATTTTTGCACCAATTACAGGGAAGACAGATACATTGTTCTTACAGATTTCTGCAATCTTCAAGGCATTTTTTCCTCTTGCATTTTTTTATTTCTTAAAAAATAACAATCATCTTGGTATTTAAAGAGAAAAGCAGCAGGAGCCACATTCTTTTAATGCTTAGGGTGTATTTAAATGAACGTTTTCACTTCCATTTGCTAGAAAAACAAAAAGGGTGAGAGAATATCTTCAGTTTATGTCCTTGATGGGTCAAATGAAGTGTGTGTGAAACTTAAGAAGTCCTGCTATAACCATGCCAGCGGAAATGAAAATTATACCTCTCATACTAACAAGTACATTTCCAAAGGGGCTGGAGGTATTAGGACACTCTAAACAGATGCCTCTGAACTTAAAATACACTTAATTCCAAAGGCTTGTCTTGTAATTAATTTAGCCAGGACAGAACCTCTGAAGAGAATGCAGGGCATAGCACAGCATTACTCAGCATCCCCAAACTTCAAGGAACATAAGAGCAAATAATTTAATTTAAAAAATCCAGTCACACTCATTTTTAATGTTCATTTCCATCAGGACCATAGTGGCAAACGTCAAGGAAAACATTCTCCAATTTTCAGCTTAATCTCCTGCAAGAAAAATATCCATCTGCTATAAAAGGAAAGTGCACACATAAGCCACATCAAAAGGATATCACTCATACTTTAGTTTCAGTTTTTATTCCCATTAACTGGGGCTGGTGGTATGTAAATCTGTAAACAGCCCATTGAACAAGTGCAGCTTACTCTGACTGTTTTAGTAACACACACTTGAACCACAGCTTTTCCAGCCTGGATTTCAGCAGGAACCCCCAGACCTCAGCTGTCCCCTGAGAACTGAAAAAAGCTGTATTTTCCTACCATGAACTGATGTGGGAGCAGGGACACTACGGGGGACTCTGGACCCCAGGGGAGAAGGATGAACTCCCTCGAGCCTCTGATGCAGCTTGGGCTGAGGCTGTGTTGCTGTGAGAAAGTGATTGGTGCTGTTAATGGACTCCAGGCTGCTGCTTCTTCCTTTCCCCAAAGGTTTTTTGGTGTTTTTTGGTGAGGCAAATCCTTTCTCCTCCATCCTCCCCTCCTCCCGGGTGAGGTTTAGCTCAATCAAGCCTGGTGCCATGAAGCTCCTTGTGGGTTTATGGTGCTTATGTGTAAAGCTCTGTGTCAGAAATTTATAATATACATATTTTATATTAAATTAAAATTTCTATTATATATTTGTAATGATGGTGAAGCCCTGGCACAGATTCCCCAGAGAAGCTGTGGCTGCCTCTGGACCCCTGGAAGTGCCCAAGGCCAGGCTGGATGAGGCTTGGAGCACTCTGGGATAGTGGGAGGTGTCCCTGACATGGCAGGGGGTGGCACTGGATGGGATTTAAGCTCTCTCCCATCCCAAACCATTCTGGGATTCTGGGATTCTGGGATTCTAAGAAATGACTGTCACAGATAGAGGAGGTTTCAGATTAACCCTCTCATTTTTAACAATAACAAAACATCCTTAAGTGCAGTAGATATAAGGGCCTCATCAGAGGCTGACAGAAATTGTGTGAAAGAATCTTACAAAAGGAATTCTTGCTAAAGAGAGACAGGTCACAATTTTTGGGTGACTGTACCCAAAACAAGTTCTCTAAGTGTTGCAAGGATCTTACACTGGGATTTCCGGTCCTCATTTCCCACCTGCTCTCCTTGGGAGGCTTGGGCTGCCCAGCTGATGGCAAAGCAGCTTCTGGACTGCTGTGCTTTCCAGCCTTACATTTGAAAATAAATTGGTGCAAATTTCTATTGGTTTGATTTATAAGTTGAAGCACTTGAAAAGTTGTTTCTGAACAGTCTGAACAGTCTGTGCTTGGTGAGCCCAGAGCACAGGCAGCAGGGTGTGATGGGTGAGGATGGAGATCACTCCTAAAATTCATTTTGTCACTTGATTTTATTGTGCTTTAGGATTTGCAAAGGACATTACCTGAGCACCAAGCTTCCAAAGAGTGGAAGTGTGAACATCCCTCTCCTCTTGTAGTTGATAAATTCTTTCTTAATAAATATCTTTGTATCTGATAATTCAATATTTATCATTTGAAGAACTCCTGTTTCAGAAATGGTGGCCTCTGGGGAGTTTGCAATGGGACAATCATTAGGGAAGCAGCTTTTGATGCTCAGAAGGAACTGAGCCCCTCACTGGCACTGCTGCCTCTGGGAATATCCTCAATTATGAAGGAATTTGGGTTACAAAACTTCCCTGCTGCTCCTGTTGTAATCCTGTTCAGTGCAGTCGGTTTAGCTTAACTTGGGCTAAACTCAGGGAACATTATTGTGCTCTCCACCTTTCTGTCATAATTTCTATATAATTAAATAATAACTAATTATAGAAGCTTCTAGAGAACACAGCAGTCTTGCTGCTCGTGAGAAGCACTGGGGAGGAGAGTCGATAACCACGAGGCAGTTGAGACTCCCATTTAGGAAGGAAGCAAATCCAAGTGCAAACAAATCCAGGTGGAAAGGTCTGAATTTCTGCCACAGGAAAAATGAGGAAAACTCAGAGCCCTGCTCCATCCTGACCCTGCAAATATGGAAGTATCATCTTTATCTCTTTACTCTTTCTGTAAAGTGGCAACAACAAATCTGTGCTTAATTCTTGGGTTTTGGTGCTGTTAATAACCTGCTCAGGTAAATAAGAGATAATCCTGCTTCTGAAAAAATCATCACATCAGGCTCCCTTCACACTCAAGCAGACTTTATTACACATCTTCCTTTAGCCTTCCCACATCTTCATCACTCTTTTCTTTTCTTCCAGGGAAAATGTAGATCTTAAACACATTTTTGTTCAGCAAAATAGAACAGCAGATAATTACAGGAGGTTTTGAGGTGTTGTTACCACCCCAGAGTTTTTAGCTGGGGTTAATTCTCTCCCACAATTTGAGCCTGACCCGTGCAAGTGACACCAAGAGAAAACTCCCCGGCCTTCTCTTTGCTTATATTGTAACATCAGGAGAGCCATCAATGCAAAGCTGCACTGAAAGACTGGTCTGCAGTGAAGACATAACTTTAGACAGCCATGTAATTTCCTTTTCATGTTGGTCCCTGACAAGAGACAATATGTTATAGTTCCAGGAATGGATAACAGGGGAAAGAGGGGAAAGTACAATAGCTTTATTTAAAAGTCTCTACAATCCTGCTTCGCTTTTCAAATAGCTTTTTGGACTCAGCTTGGTACTGTGCTCAATAAATTATACCATTTTTCCAGGTTTGCTATCAGTTAAGTGACTGGTCCAGGGTGTTTCGAGACATCTGGTCTGGTTTCCTGGAGGATTATGATTAATAAATGCTGGCATACAAAAGCAGTTAAACACTTGTGCTCTGCCTTCCTTATAATCTCATATTTAAGATACATTATGCCAAATCCTTCGGTGCTTATGGACCCTCTGTAACTCCAGTGATGAGTTTCCCATGGCTGTTTGTGAAAAATGGATCTATCTGTTACCATCAGTTGTGTTCAGATCAATAACAGAGCACGATACACTTCATTCAGCCTTCTTAAATTAATAATTTCCAGATTGCCTTTTGAAATTGGTTCTTGCATTGGTTTAGGGAAATTCTGAGTTATGCATGTGTTAGCTCAGGGTGGAAGTGTGCAATTTGTTTTCAGCAAGTGGTGAGAGACAATGTGTATCCAATTTTGAGTATCGGTTGGAAAACTCATCTTGAGGAGTTGATGGGGAATTTTACCCCATCTGTATTGTCCCACCACTCACCTGTTAAATTTCTCACTAGGCTCTATTTCCTGCCATCTGATTTCTTACCTTTTTTTAAATAAAAAAACCTTAAATTAAAATTCAGAATTTTGACCAATTTAGCTTGGCCAAATATTGTTCATATATTTATAGGAATATTACCCTGTATTTTAACTACTTCAGCCTTCACTTTTTTCTCTAAAATATATAATTTCCTTTAGTTCTGCTCCTTCTCCTGAAAACCTTGTCTTTGTTCTGAGAAACAAACATTTTGGGGAAGTCTTAAACATCCTGTACAGATGGTGATGTTCAGATACTGCAGTGATGGAGAAGTGATAACAGAAAAATTCCCTTGTAGGGACCTTGTGTGAGGATTATTCCCTCCCCTTGCTGCCCAGGTGGGATTGTTCCCTGTGATGTCAGGCATTTCTGAAGTTCTTTAGGTAACCCAGCATCCCATCCTCTCTCCAGATTAAGACTTAACTCTGTTCAGATGTTTAGTTCAGACACAATTGTTCAGACACAATTCCTTGCCATCTTTGCAGGCATTCGAGTGCAGCAAGCAGCCTAAATATGATCCATGAGCCAGCACTGCCTCCCCATCCTTTAGATTCCACCTCCCTGCAGCCAGGAATAGGGAATAAAACTCCCAATCTGACTGTTTGCATTGCACTATTCCAACAGAACAACTGTGAAATATGGAAGTGCTTCGTGCCTTTTGTAATGTTATGAGGAGCATTGCCCCTCTCTGGGTCTCCAGGAAATCCTGCAGAGCTCCAAACCGTTGGGTTTTAAAGGAATCTCCCAAAACTGCCCCAACATCCAATGAAAGGTTTGGGAAATCAGATTGGTGAAGGTGCATCTCTGTGTGTGCATTCACACCTCTGGTATTTTATCCTCAATATGCAGATAACAGTGGAGAGAGGGGAATGTTCTCTTCTGAGCGAGATCATTTCAGAGAGATGGGAAGAGGATTTTTACTGTATTGGTATTCGTGTGATAAATCTCCTTCTATTGCTGCACTCCTGAAATTAGCAGATGAAATGGCATTCCACACCAAGAGGCACAATATTGGGAAATTAAATTTATTGATAAACATAGCCTTGTTTATTATTTTATTTTTCCTAACCAGATATTTTGCAGGGAAATATATGTCTTGTGTTTACTTCTGTTTGTTAATGCTTTGATAAATCAGACATTTTTAGTATTCTATCAATGGCAAAAGTCTAATTGCCTTATTGTATTCTGATTTATTTCTTTCCTTACTTTCTTTGCATCCGCAGCCCAACAAATGAGTCTCCAAAGAGATATATGTTATGATACAGTGTCAGTGAAATTAATCCTGATCAATTTTAAAGTTCACATTTTTATTTGATGACTTTCCTGGGAATCACTAAAACCGAGATTGACTCGGCCTCTTTTTGTTGGTTAAATATTGTTGTTTGAGAACGCTGGATACAGCAGCAGAAATCTCATTATGATTTAACAGTTCTGTGCGAGGGAAAAGCCACATAAGCAATGATTTTTGCTAATTAATAGCCACCAAATCCTGCTCTTTGCTGACACCAGTTAAGGGCCCCCAGTAAGGTCTAATGGTGAAAAGTGTTCCTTGCCTGGGAACACCTTTACCTGTGAGAGGTCCCTGGATGTAAGAAATGGAGCAAGATAAATTCTTATGGCTTTCTAAAAACCAGACTCTCTGTTTCCATCAGGATTTCAGTCCTGCAGCTCTGATGAACGCACATGATCTCTAGAAGAAATTGGAATTTTAGGTTATTGTGGGAAAACAGAGATGGAGCTTATTCCCATTTTTCCATTTTCTATTAGAAAATAGTTTTTTCTCAGTTTGTAAATGCTTCCATAAAATAGCTATTCACAAATGTAAACCAGGCTGTGCATGTAGGCAATTTTGGAGGGGATTTTGCTAATTTATGTGTTCGATTTGTCAACAGAACTCATGTTTTTTTCAGGTCTTCGTGGTAGGCAATGCTTTTGACCCAAAGGAAACAAAAGACTTTCTGTTCTGGTTCTGTGATTCCTGCCTTCTCTGAATCAAAGGAGATGGGGACATACAGGAGTTATTGCTATCAAAAGGAAATAATTATAACATCCACAGTGCCCAACAAATCAGATCTTAAGCTGTTCTCCCCACTCTACCCCGACCTTGGAGAAGTTTAAACAGCATAACCAGCTTCTCTGAGGAACCCAGATTTTTTTTCTTTTCTCTTTTTTTTATCGTTAATGTCAAACAAACATTTATTTCAGGTGCAAAGCCTCGGGATATGTTAGTGGAAACAGTGGCACTGCTGTTCTATTGCTTACTGCCCACTAAGTGGGTGGGAAAAGGGTACTGTGACCCTTTTACCCTTCCCACCAGTCTCCCTAACAGCTTTGGCCTTCGGGTCAGCTCAATTTCCCCTCCACTGAGTGGCCATTACCGAGCGAGGATGTGATAAATGCTTTTTGGAGGGGCCGGCAGCGCCGGCAGCGAGCGCTGGGAAGGAGGGAGCGGGTCCAGCACACGGAGCCCAGGCACAGCCCGGCTGCCGAGCTGTTCCCTAGCAACACGGCCGACATCACCAAAAAATGAATAGACCCACAAACAAAAATGAAAAGGAGATAAAAAAGAGTAAAAGTCTATGGGGCTCAAAGGTTAATATTCCTCTATCTAATAACTTAGTTTCAGAAAATTGCATTTTAACCTTTTCCGAGCATCCGGGAGAGAGATTTCTTTGAAATTAAATTAGATCACATTTGTATGAAATGGGGGGCGAGAAATTAAATGCAGAATTTATTATTTTTTCCATCTTCCTACCCGGTATTTCTGCAATTCCTTGTATTTTCTGTTGACTTCCACTGCTCCACTCCCCAGCTGTGTGTAGCCTGCAGCCTGCTGTGGAGCTTTTGATGGCTCCAGAGTGGAGTGCTCTGGTCTCCTTTTGTATTTTGTGGGATTTTCTCTTGGAGAAACAGAAAGCCTTGCCCAGCATGGCATAACCAGACCTGTATTCCCCATCCATCTGGCACCTCTCAGAGAGAAGGAACAGCAAGTGACACCTTAGAAATCCCAAAGCAAAGGCCTGGCAGAAGCAGGAATGAGACTTGGGACTGGAGGTTTCGGGCCCAGGAGCCTCAGTGCTCCCTGTGCCGTTCCCGTTCTTGCCATGCATCCACATCCTGCCAGACTGGAGCTGGTGCTGTGCCCGCCCTCCTCCTGAACAACCAGCCCCCACCCCAGGCACAAGTGGTCTAAAAGCTGGAATGCAACAGGAACTGACTGGAAATGGAGAAGCCCATGGTGGGGTTGGCTTGTACTCCCAGGGGGGCCTCCTTTAGTAAATAGTTTTGCTTACTCTGATCTGTTTTCATTTAAACAAACAAAACTCTTTCAGATCAAATAACTTGTGAGGAGCCGAAGTCCATTTCTGTTAACTCCCTCTCTGATCTGAGCAGATGGAGCTTTCACCTTGCCTTCCTTCCCCACAGGGAACCATTAGAAATTCCCATTTTATTACATAAGCCTTATTTAAACCTCTGGATCCAAATTCCTGCTCCCTCTGCCGTGGTGTAAATCTGGAGTAACTCCGTGTTCCTGCGGGGTTATTTTGAGGCTGCAGCAGCGCTGCTGGGGCAGGATCCAGCCCCTGAATTCCTTGGCTGCCAGGGAAATCCAGGGAAAGCGATTGTTCTATTTGTGTCATGGCTGTTATATTTAACTTCACAACAGAATGCCTTTAAACTTTACTGCCATCTTTAAACCAATGAGCTGTATGGTTAACTAATTTTCCTGTGCACTGTATAATACAGGATCGATAATGCTGTTTCCTCACATAATATATTTGCTCTCTTCCACTCACTCTCTTCATATATATAGTATAATTACAAATACTGAAATTTATGGGGCATGTAAACCCGTGTTTTAAATACAGGAGATCACTACAGTTGGGATGGTTGCTGTTATTTAGCATATTCCAATCAACATCTCCCACTGGAGACAGGGAATCTGTGGGTGCACAGCAGGTGAAATGGTCTCATGCTGGGTGTTCTGCTGCTGAGTCTCCCACCAGCCCCTCAGCTGAGCAGCACAGCAACTTCTGAGAGGCTGAGACATGGTAGGAACCACTGGAGGCTTTCCTGGTGGCAGGAGAATGATGCTTCAGAATCTCAGAATGGTTGGAGTTGGAAGAATCCTTGAAGATCATCTCATCCCACCCCCTGCCATGGGCAGGGACACCTTCCACTATCCCAGGGTGCTTCAAACCCCATCCAGCCTGGCCTTGAACATTTCCAGGGATGGAGCAGCCACAGCTTCTCTTCAACATGATCCTTATACCCCTGAAAGGAGAACCAGGAGACATATCCAGGTTCTCCTTCGTTAAGGAAAAAAATGAGTTTGCTGTGTCACAGAGGCCATAATTTTATATGACCCTGATCTAATCCCTTATTACTGGCTGCAGAAGGGGCAATCAGATACTTGGTTCGAGCTGTTTCCCTACTTCTTTCTCTGCAATGATACAGACAGTAATGAAAGGGCTAGAGCTAATTAAAAGACAATAATTTCATGAAGGGGTGGTGATGGTGATGAGGCAATAAACTGTGAGAACAAAGCTTGAGGGGTTTTAATGACTCATCAACCCCTTGATGGGAATTTAGCCTTACAATCACTATCCATTTATAATGATCAGTGATATACCTTCCTTAAGAGCAGGAAAAACACTCTGCTGGTGGTGTCTGTCCCTGCTCCCAACACCTTGTGCTCACAGCGTCCCCAGCACGGCCAGGCTGCTCCAGCTATCCCGAGAAATTCATGGCTCTTTGCACTCCTGCTGTGTCACAGCCCTGAGACATTCAGGTGACAATGTCGGCTCAGTTGTGTCTGGGTGGATCCAAGGATGAGGAGCCAGAGCAGTGGCCAGGATGTGATTACAGATGCAGAGGGAGTTGTGCTGCACACAGCCAGTCCTCCAGGACAGTCTGGGGCTCTTCTCTGAGCAGGATGTGGTTACAGAGCCAGGAGGTTAATTAGGTTAAATTCATCCATGAGAAAAACCTCCAGTGTTCCTTTCTGGTGTGGGATTGCACCCAGCTGGGGCTCTGGGCAGTGGGACTTGGGGTTGTGCCACATTCCCAACGTGCTGCAGCTTCAGGTTTGCAGGAACAAGAATGATGGGGGACAAACCTGCTCGTGTGGGAATGGTGAGGAAGATGCAGAAAAAACTCCAGGTGAAATGGAAGCAGCACGGAGAGGATGGAAAAAAGGCCACGGGCAGGGGTTTTAGTCTTACTTTTCTTTGGTGACATGATCCCAAAAGTCTGGACAAAAAAATACACAATGAATTGGTGAAGGAAAACCCCCCATTTTATGATGCCTCTCCTTTTGCTCTGTTTGGTTCTCTCACTCCTGAATTCCCTGATGCCTCAAAGACACATTTGTGCAAGGGAAGGAGTATTTCTTTGACCTTGCCATCTCGAAACTGAAAACACAACAACATGTATATTAAGAGAGAAGAAAAGGAATCTCTCCATACCCCCTGAACACACATCTTTCCCCGGAGAAATGACCAGGGGACAGATAACACATACTTCATGTGCCATTGGAGGCCCCGGGATACTAATGATTAATAGAACAGAATAGGTTACGTTACTGTCCACAGCAAATCCACCTAAGTGTAATTAACAACTGCTCCTCCTGGCATCGGGCTGCTTCCATCTCTCTTCCCTCTGTCATTCTTCCCTGTTGTTTATGTCTGTCTCTTGTTCTTTTTTTCCCCATTCTCTCTTTGTTACCCCAGTGCCAACACCTCATGACCAAGTATTTCACACTTACAAACCCTGACAACCCTTTTTTTTAGGCGTTTTTTTTCCCCTCAACCACTGCCTACCCTTATCTTCTCTTTTCTCCATCATTTCATCACCTTCCTTTTTTCCTTTATTATTTCACCTAGAATGACAACTATATTTCTCTGTAATTTTTATAGGCATGAGACAGATCTATATTGTGGATTTTGATAGGGAGTAAGAGACTTGTGTTTTGCTGGAATTGTGTTGTAGCTTGTGCTTTGTATTATGGCTCTTTAATGCCTCAGAGCCCTCTGATACTGCCCCAGGCTCTGTCAGCCTCTTGGGCCAATTTTATTTACCATTCTTTCCACTGGCTTTTAAAATCAGCACTAAGGGCAGCCTGGAACTCTCTACTCAGATCTCTTGGCCCCTGTGAGATGGTGAGGTCTGGAGGAGCCAGAATCTGGGGCAGAGTAATAAAATAAAGATATGTCCTAATGGTAATTTAGGGAGCTTTTGGATGGCTGCCTTCCCAAAAGTTTTCTAAAAGGATCTTTCCATATCCATCATGTCAGATACACTGGAGAAAAAGGTAGGACCATTCTGGAAAGTCATAATAGAGTTATTTGTATTCTGTTCTGAAAGTGAGATTCTGAGATATAAAGCACATTTCACTATGTGAAATGTACAGAAATGCTTCCAGTCCTAATGTTTGCATCAAAGCAAGATCATTATGTTCACTCCTACTTTCTAATACTAATTAAGAGAAAGGATCCAAACTGCCCAGAGATTCAAGTGGTTGTGAAACTCAGCTCTGTGTCTCTATAAACCCAGCACAGCAGCTTGAATGACCAATTATTGCAAATGGCAAACGAATTTACTCCACGTGTCTGAATTTGGAAGGCAAGCTTGTTTAAACTCTCTGTAAGAACTCGACTTTCCTTAATGAATCTTAAGGTTTTTACTCATAGTCAAGCTCTAAGTGGTTGTGCTTATTAAATTGGTGCAGTCCCCATGCAAATGAAACTGTACCTGCCTTGCCTGCACAGACAAAGAGGCCATGAGAGGAAATTAGTGCTCATCCTTGATTATTCCATTAAAGCACATTCTCCTATGTTACAAGGGGGAAAAAAAAAACACACCAAAAAATGCTTCCAAGCGAGTTATTTTGTCTTCATTATCATTCATAATTTGCCTTTGCTATAATTCACATCCCTTCACAAAATAGCAACATATTAGTTGGAGCTTTTAATTAAACCCCCAACACCTGCAGGTGAGAAAACACAGATGGATTCTCTCCTCCATGGAAACACTCAGTTCCATGTGAACTGGCCACAGAGCCAGAGAGAGAATAGGTGTTAAAATAACACTCAGCTGCTCACAGTGACTCCATTCATTCCTGCAGAAACAAACATACCTGGAGTGTGGCCACAGCTTAACCCTTTGCTCTCCCTGTCTCTGCTGCCTCCACCAGAGCCAGCTTTGGGTCTCAAAATGGCACCCAAAATCACCTTTGTGTTTAGATGGGAGCTTTGGATTCCTCACTGTGCCAAAAAGGAGATTTCTATGGTTCCTAAATTTCTCTCTCTCTGTTGGATCTCTGACTGGCTTTTCCTTTTGTCCCCCTGCTCTTCCAGAACCATGAGGTCTCTCAAATTGAGAACTTGCTAATCCCACTCTGAGCTCTGCAACACAGAGCAGGAGGCAGTAAAGATGCTCACTGCTGTGTGCACAGATCCTGTGCCTGCACAAACCCATCTGGATTTGTGTTTCTATATTCTATAGATTTAGCTATAAATTCCATACAGAGAAATCCTGCTCTCCAGCATCGCTGCTGGACAGACTCTCTTGCACCCTGGTTCCTATTCCCAGGGATCTCCCAGATGGGCTGATGTGGTGCTATCCCATTATATCAACTTTTTTCCCATGACTATTACCAGTTGAAATTAAGAACTAAAATCAATGGCTGTAATATTGAGGGGTTTGGGGGAGCAGATGAGAGCAAAGTTTTATTTCTGGCAAGGGAAGCTGGTAAAATGTTAATTGTCCATATTGGACACCATAACATTCTGCCTTGTTAAAACTGACATAATTTATTTTTCTATTTCAACTATTTTAATGATTCTAGCAAAGGATGATGAACGTAAGGAAAAGTGCATTTTTATGTACTCCATAAGGAAACAGTGTGAACTGAGAATTGTTTGAGTTGCAAAATCAAACACCTGAGGAATAACTAGTAGCAGGAATTCCCTGGGAATTTTTCCATGCAGTCTAACAGGATTTAGATCAAGGCCAGTATATTTCACCTGTTATAGGTGAACTTTAAACTTGCTGTATAACCAAAGGCCAATTAAAAGTAGATTTGTAGTACACTGAGAAAACAACTTCTTCTCTATACCCCTGTTTGAATGCCTGACACATTTTATAGTAATTTTCAATGTAAAAATGATGAAAATGTTGTAGCATTACCCTGCCTGCATGTTGCAAAAGACAAGCTCAGGGCATGATGCCCACTCTGAGGATTAGGAGGAAGACGAGATGGGGAGGAAGGAGGTTGGGCCTGATGGATCAAAGGGCTGGAGGCTCCCAGTGAGGCACAGAACAGTTGTGGTTCATGTGCCTGGGCAGAGATGGGGCCAGACTAGGGCAGAAAAGCTGAGGTTTGTGTTCGGTGTTTTAGTATGAAATGCTGGTCACAAGTGAGGAACCTGGGGGAAAATCGAGGCACAGTATCTGCCAGAGCCCAGGCTTAAAGGAAGTGTTTCTTTCCACCTGAGCTTCAGAGCCCCAACTCAGCCCCCAGTGGGAGAAGCCTCTGAGTCTTCTTTGAAAGAAAAGGAATTTCATTCCTTAAAAGTTGAGCATTTTGTGGCAACAAATGAGCAACCAGAGCTCTTTTCTCAAGGAGCTGAACTCAATCCCTCTCCAAACTCTGGGATTCTGTCCTGAACCTCTGCCTGGAGAGCAGTTCCCCGTTCTGGATCTCAGACTGAAGAGTTTCTCATATTTCTCAAAGCAGAGATGAACACGTGGGTGTCACTCTGCAGAGGCCTCCTCACCTGGCTGACCCACAGACCAACACCCTGGGCGTGCTCCAGCAGAGTGCCTTGAGACAGCCCTCAGGTGCTCCAAACCAGCACAGCCCTCTCAAAGCTCTGCTGGTCACTTCATATTTCTCTGATCATCCTCCCCTCCTGACCCTTCTGAACACTGGGATCTTCCTCTTACACCCAAATTTCTCCACGGTGTGCCGGTGGCTGTACATTAAATTACTGGTGTTGATGCTCCTCTCCCCATCCTGGTATGAACTTGATTCCATCACAACCTTCTCATTAGGTGGTGAGAGATGATTTTTGGTGTCTGAAAACGTTAATGAGACAGGTTGAGCACCTTCAAACAAGTGCATGAAGGAGGGGGAAATGAGCTGTGAATCCAGGCTGAAATTCGGGCTGCTGGAGGAGCTACACATTCCCTACCCAGATACAAACAAAAGGGGGAAAAAATTTGTTTTCCAAGCATGGATTTGTCATTTTTTATTCACTTTTCCAGCTAATTACAAAAAGCTTCCACGGGAAGGACTTGTGGGAGAGGATGAGGGTGTTGGGGCTGTGCTGGGCGGAAGCGACGCTAGGAGTGAACTCTGGCCTGCTCACTCTATTTAGCAGGCTCTGAGATGTGTAAGTACATTATCTGCAAGGCTGCTAAAGAGCGCTTAGGGAGGATTTGTGGGTCTGTGGGAAGGACAAAGAAAAATGTTTTCTAATAAATTATTCACAGCCTCACAATCCCTTTTGGGCAGATTGTTGCTCTGTTTGCCCCAGCGCTTCCCGGCTTCTCTCTCGGCGTTCACACACAGAGTTTCTCACCTCCAGAGAGCAGCAGAGATCTCAGGCAGGCTGCTGCAGCTAATGGTGGCAATTAATAACTTGTCATAATCCCGAGGATGAAAGGGAGGGCTCGCCATCAGCAGTCAGGTCATGGCGCTTCTCTAAAGCAAATGAGGTGCAGGTGTTGTCCAGATTTAAGAGCTTTGCTCCGCTGTCAGTGCACTGCGGTGCCAAGCCCCAGCCACAGCATCACCCTACAGGTACATAACTTACTGCAGGAGTTTTCATGCTCCAGGTGCACACACATTTTCCAGCCTTCCCCCCCCTCCACCGCTGTTCATTAGCGGCAGAGAGGAATCCTCGGAACGTTTCAATAAATCATAGCCCGGCACAGTTAATTCCAGACCTGTAATTGCAGCGTGCCCGGATATTTGCACACGCCAGGCAGAGCAGGGAAGCTTTATTTTGCATTTGTAAACAGAAATGGGTTTGGAAGGGGACGTGTTATCTTTGTCTTTTAATTGAACGGTGTGGATAAATGGCTTGGCTACCTCACAGCGGCTCAGGTCCATGTTCTCTGCTCAGGCTTGAGAAAATGAAACCTCATTATGCCTTTGCTTAAACAACAAACTAGAGAATCACTTTTTTCCTAGACAGCTCCTTTGGCTTCTCCTTTTTCCGTTGCTGTGGGTCAGTTCTGCTTGAAATGAACCAAGTTTACAAATCTCTGCTGGTTTGTACACTCCTATTATGCAGACTAGGTTATGCATTTGTAACTGTCACACGAGTCAGGGTGATCCAGCATTCTCATCTGACCCTATTCATTTAAATGGGTGCGTCTTGTTGACATTGATTCATGTTATAACTTATATCGATGCATTATAATCCCTTTGTGTCACCCCACTGGTTATTTCTACTCAAATGTTGTGAATAAATGCTGGCAATAATGGTCAGTGGGATTTGGAGCTGTTTTAAGGGATGTGGAGCCCACCTGAAGTCCCGGATTGGTGCCTCGTGCTGGCTTTTTCTCTGGAAGACAATTAACATGCAAAGTATCCAATTCCTGTGCATTTGCATGGCAAAGTGTCTCCTGGCTTATTAATAATTTGGGGCTGTGCATTCCAAATGTATATTGCACTCAACTAAAGGGATAAGTAAACACCATTATGCATGCATGTAGGTCTTTATCAAGGTGTGGTTGATAATGTTTTAAAGCAGAACTATTTCTCATGAAAATAGCTCCTCTTAATAGCCTCTGTCTCTCTATTGTGCTTCTTAGTGAAACATAAATCACTAATATGTTTTCAGCTGCAAACTACTCTCTTTTTCCATTGTATTCACAGATTTAGTGGCATTTCAAATAGATAAACACAAGCAACATCTATCAACACTACAAAAAGGGGGCCTTAATCAAAGCTCCAGGTCCCAGGTCTCAGCATCTCCATTTACCTTGAGATAAATCCATTGGTGTGACCACCACTGCACAGGGTGACAAATCACCCCAGTCAGCTGAGCAGTGCAAGGGCTTATTGGCCTTTCTTTAAGTGGTCTTACCCTTCAATGAAAAGGATGGTGCTTGTCAAGCAGGGCCAGATTAAAGTTAGACAAAAAGAAATGATCTGTTATTAGAAAACTCCGATTGAGAATCACAAAACAGGAAAGAAATATGAATAAGAATTTACAGTGAGGATGCTCCCCCCCCACCTTTCCTCATCCTCCCCCAAGCAGAAATTAACTTTAATTACTTTCCCAGCTTAGCACATGATGAATGTCAAGACAACAAGGCATTAACATTAAATAAATATGTGGCTCTGGGAATGTGCCTGGTGGAGCAGAGGACAAGGGCAGCCTGTGCCTGGTGGGGCCTGGGCTGGAGTAGCTCCAGCTCAGGTGTGGCTGGAGAGCATCACTGGAGTGCTTCCTTCAGGGCTGGCAGGGCTGGATCCACAGCATGGAAGGGCTCTGGAGACATCCATGGCATCACCTGTGGGAGACCAGCATGGACCTCTGGAACTGGGGGGACTGGGGCTCAGAGGGAGGGGAGTGACAGAGCCATGAGCAGAGTCATGGCCTGCTTGGGCCAGGGCCTGTTGGTGCCAAGGGCAGCTTGGAAAGGCTCCTGGTGCTCCCAGGAGCACATTCTCACCTTGTTTACAGTGGCATGGCTGCAGAACCATCACAGCCTCCTGTCCAGGTTGGCCTTTAGTGTTTTAGTTCACACAGCTCCTAAAAAGAAACCCACGTGGAGGTAAGTTAAAGCCTCCTGAATCTCATTAAATTATCTCAGTAAATAATGGGAAAATTCTTCCCTCAAAGAGTGCCCAAAGCCTCTGCCTTGTGTTCTGATGAGCCACACAAATGCAATATTGTGTTTTAAAGTCTTTCCCAAAATCCTACTTTTAAAAAGGAAATGACTGAACAGGCAGCAACTGAAAAATTTCAGAGCAAACCTACTTGGAAAACTGAGCAAATATTTGCCCATCCAATCAGTTTGTTTGCTAAAGAAATTCACAGTGAGGGTCTGCTGAGGTAGTGAGAGGAAAAAGAAGGAAATTATCCATGTTTAGTTATTTTCACAATGTATACGGCTGGGTGCATGGTCATGGGATTTTGGTTTTTTTTCTCCCATACCACTGAGATTCCTGCATTTAAAATGCACTTGGTTTCTCGTGACTTGATAGACCACTAAAGAAAGATTAATTTTCTGTAATCATTTGATTTGATAAATGTCTACACAGCCTAGCACAAGTTTATTTTCTACTTATCCTGATCCTGAAATTAGTTGCTAAGGGTACTCCAGGGAAACACTTCCATAATTATAAATAGGGCCTGACAACAGACATTTCCAATTGCAATAATGTAAAATGGTTATATTTCACCTCAGAACAGAAAATGCACTGGTAGAGACACACAAAGGAAGCATGTGCAGCTGCCTGTGCTTAAATAGACATGGCCTTGCCTGGTAAAAATGTCAATAGTGTCTGTTCTTCATTAATTATTTTGTATTTGAAGGTGTAGACAGTAAGAGTCAGAGAAATGAAGGGACTTGCACGAGATGACAGCAGAAGCAAACAGCAGAAGTAGGGAAAGGTCAAATCTTGCCAGGTCCTTAAATGGAGAGAAAATTGTGCTCTGCCCATCTGTGAAGTAATCCCAAATTAATGTTTGGATTGGTACCTCCAAAGCTGGATCCAAACCCCAGTGAAACCGTGGGCATGAAAGGCTGGGGTCAGGATCCCTTTATGGTGGCTTTACTTGTCCTCACATTCAGCAGCAGCTTTCTACCCCAGCATGAGGAGAAGGTGACCCCTAAGGTGTCAGCAGCACAGAAAAATACACAGAAAAACACCATTTCTAAGCCTTGAAGGCTGTAAAGTGCTTTGAAGAGGCACAGAACATCCTGTAGGTGGAGAATTATTGGCCACAGTCCTTAGGTGAGGCCAAGCAGCAGGAACAGATGGATTGAAGCCAGTTTGTCCTTCCTGGGCAAGCCTTGTTCCAGCACTCTGGGGCTGTGGGACACTTCCAGCTGCAGCAGGGAGGGGTCCAGAAGCTCTGCTCTGGAGCATTGTTTGCTGCAGAGGTGTTTGTTCTTTTCTCCACCAAAAGGCACAGCAGAGACAATTAAAAAGTGCCATCTCTAACTGCCTTTTAATGCAGTCACAGTTACTGTGGTAGTCCAGATATAATAAAATATCCATTTAAAGATATCAGTTGTGTAGATATAAAATATTAAGTAATGCTCAGAAGTTAAGGGAACATAATAATTATCTGATAAAATGTCTAATATACATAGGCAGAGCCTTAAACTGCCATGGTGATTGCACAGTAATTTAATATAAATTGATTAAGTACATTTTTACTGATGCTTAAAGACTAGTCATAGCATGGGAAATGATGTTTTGTTATCAGCTGTTACTAAATGCACAGGATTTGCTGGAATAAATCCAAGTGTTGGCTTTAAGGCACAATATTTAAACACTTTCCAGCTGCTGTTCCTGCACTCCAGATTGAATAAATTTACCAAACACCACACAAGGACTTTCCAAGTCCAGGGGGTTCTGTCATCCACAAGGACAGCACACACCAAAGTCCAACACAACAGCAGAGTTGTCCCAGCTTTAGATGAAAACCAGCAAAAACAGAGGAGAATCCTCACACTCCTCATGTAGGAAAAAATCTTTTGCCTGGTGGGTGATTAAAGGCAGCATCTCATTTGAGATAGAGATACTGAAATAAAGATCACTTCAATTTACACCTCCCAGTCACTAAGAAATTTCTTCTTGATCTGCAAATAAGGAACCCCTGGACAAGCATAACCTGCCAGATCATTAGGTTATTTTCTATTATGAAAATGGCAGGATTATTATTAAAATGTAACCATAAATATTTATGCTGATAGAAACCCCACTGTTGTTGCTATTATTTTTATTGTAATGCCTTAGAAGAGAGAATGCCAGATAATGGCAGGATTCAAGAGGTCACTGGAGGTAAAGAGGGGAATTTTTCTGGAGTTATCATTGCTGAATACAAACTGCCAGACAAGGTACAAGGATTTTTTCACATCTGAAAAGTCACTATTTCTCTTTTAAGAAGAGAACATATTCTCTTTTAAATCTTTAAAGATCATCTGTTCTGCAGTGCCTGCAAATCATTACTGTTTCATACAGGTTTGCCAAGCAGAGAGCTCAGCTATCCATTTTTCTGCTGAGCTCTTCCCATCTTGGCTCAAACCTTCTCTGCCTCGCTCACCCCAACCTCTGTGCAACACTCTGGGAGCAAAATTTTGAAGAAGTGATGTAAACCAAAGTGATAATAATTGCAAATCTTGTGTTCTGAAGCCCAGAGTTTGAGTCAAAACAGCCCTTTCTGAACTGAATGGGAAGAGGGGGAGATTTTGGCAGGCAGACTCAAAGACACAAAACATGGACCATGGAAATGCCACTTCCATGAAATCAGCCTGAGGTTTCTGAGCTACTGAAGGAATTGTTGCTTCAAAGATGGACTCAGAAATTAGCAATGCTGAGTGGATGAAGTAACTCTGGGGCTTCTATGTTTGTGGGTAAAATAAATGTTCATTCTTTATAGAAATCCTAAAGAAGGACATTTTCTCTGAATGTTGACTCTTCAGTTTTGCCTAACTGCTTTAAAATGCAATTAAGAGTTTTTGGCAGTTACAGGAACAAAACCTAATTAGTTCAAACAAAAAATACTAGCGTGGCCTCTGAGTCAAATCCATGATTTTATACAATGCAAGATACATTGTTTGGGGGCTCTGTAAGACCAGAGTGAGCAAAAGCACTTTCCAAGGGCCTGGAGAATCTCTGGCAAAACGCTGGGCAGAAAAACTTCGAGATGATGAGGTGATTTTAGATAAAAGAGAGAAAACCCTGTGTGTGTGAGAGAGACAAACAGTGGGATTTTTGTGGCGAATCTGGGCAGAGTGTAAAAGTGAGTAGAGAGCAGTGAGATTCTCTGCAGGGGAAACAGTCCCTGCCATGAGCAGAGAGTGTTTCAGTTCTGTTTCTGGACCTGTGTTTTTCCAAAAGGACAGCAATTTACACTGGTCTGTCTCTAAAGGTCTTCTGTCAAATAATCAAATCTGAGAGACCAGAGTCATAAATACTCACTTGATATTGAATGTGGGACACCTCAGGGAGAATTTTGGGGCCTTTTACTCTCTAGGATTTTTTGATTCTTGCTCTGTGAAATGTGGGTTAAACCCTCACCTCAGTAATTAATGAGTCACTAATTCGTGTTTGTAGAGTGCTGTGATTTTAAAGATATTTCCCAATCCAAAAGAATCCATAAAAACACGTGATTGGTTAGCAAAATGTTGTAATACAAATAGGAGAATGAGGACAACTTCATTGTTAACCCATGTTTTTATTGAACCTGGTAAAATCTTTTTAGACCTGAATTTCAGTTTCTTCCCAACAGGAATGGACAGCTCCTGATTTTCCTCCCTCCTTTGCTGGCTGTTTGAGTGGTGTGGAATTTTACCAGCAGATTATTCCAGCTGCTGTTGTAAACCACAGCTTGCCAGCAAACTCTTGAGTCTGGAATTTCTTACTCTTCAAATTTCTTTATAGGGCCGTGTCCCATCCAAGCCGAGTTCACCACCCTCGGCTCGGCGCAGCCGGGGCGCGGCTTTTGGGGCTCTTTGCAGTGCGAGCACAGAAACTTCAGGGCCATCAGTGCGGTTTTCAACCCGGCTCTCGGGAGTGCTGGAGAGATTTGGGTCCTTAAAAAGCGGCGGACACGAGTGAAAACTTCCCGCACTTGATTAGCAGCGAAGATGCTCTTTGGTTTTATCTTCCAAATCACACAATTGATACAAACTGCGCGGGAGGTGGGGAAACCGAGTCAGCAAAAACCCAGCGAGGAGCCAAAGTCAAGGAATGGCCAAATTTCTGTGAGCTCAGTGCAAACTTGTTTTATTGAATTTTACTTTTATATGCCATATTAACATCTCATTTGCATACAGATTGCGCTCCATCTTTACTCGAAAAGCGCCTCGTCAGCAGTTCTCCTCCGCAGCCGAGGAGTGGCACAGCAGCATTTAAATACTCCTGGTAAATTTTAAAGCAAGATGCGAGAGCTTTTGGCATCGGATATATTTGTCCTTCCCTTCCCGGTGCAGTGGTGGCTCGGGGGTGATTTTATTTATTCCTTTTAGGATTGTTGGAATGCTCCAGCTACTCCAGGGCAGATTCCTCAGGAAACCCAGCGCTCTTCACACCAGGTTTCCCTGCTCCTGCAATCCTGCTTGTGGAAGCAGCAGGAACAGCACTTCCAGGGCAGTGCTTTGGCCACAACGCTCTGTTTATTGGAGGAGGCAAACACTTCACCTCTTGTTGTTGGTACCAGCGGTAGAATTGCGTTAGAGCCCAGCAGAGAGCCCGGAGTGCTGAGCAGAACGAAATGTGAACACATCCACACTGGAGCAGCTGGATGGCATCCATTACCATAACACAGATTTTTCTCCGTGTACATTCCCAGCTGCCCTTATATATTTTATTTTTCAACAATCAGCTCTGCATTGATGGGTTCTAATAATTCTGTTTGGAGGTTAAAGAAATAAATACACCTCCCAGGCGTTAGAGCACACGACAGAAATGACAGTGTGGTATTAACAGTTGGTATCTGCCATGCTGGAATAATCGAGGTGAGAGTGATAACACATAAATACAAACGGTGAATATCCCTTGGCAGCTACTGATGGTGTAACTGCCCTTATGTGGTCATGCAGAGATGCTTTTTTTGCTGAAAATATTGGAATTTTTTGGATGTTGTAATTAGTGCTGGCAGGTAGCAATGCAAGCCATTGCCTCTTGTACTGTCACTAAGTGGATAAAGCAAATAATGTGGGTACGCTGAGGAAGTGTCAGAGCTGCATTCCCAAAATCCGCGTCTCTGGAGGCTCCGTTCCGCCCTGCACTTGGGATTTAGTTATGTTAAATACACCCAAGGCTTGGCTGCCGGCCAGAGCCGCGCTATTGTCCTGCTGCTGTGGCATCAGCGCTTCAAACACAGGGCAACAACCAACCGCTAATGGCACTAATTAGGAGCCGTGGGGCTGATTTATACCTTTTGTCGCTGTACAAGCGGTGTAAGTGCTGAGGTTTGCAAGGATAACAATTATTGGTTCGGGTGATGATAATTTCGTCAAACACAGACATCTGATTTTTAACTGTCAGGATTCAGAGCTGGGATCAGGGGAAATATTCTGGTCAGTAGAACTAACAGTCCAAATATTTGCTCTTAATTCAGCTTTGAAAACAAATCTATAACTAAAAAGAATGACAAAGTGGGAAGATTATGTGGCAGATTAAAACTCCAAGTCGATGTTTCTTTACATTATCTAAATGTTTAGGTGATATTATTTATATACTATATAATTTATCTTTCAGAGACAGAAGCACTCTTACCTGAGTATCTCAAATATTAGTAAATGAAATTTCTTAGTACTCTCAGCAGAGTTAATGGGAAGCAGCTGAAAATATTCTCAACACAAATCTCTACCCAGATTATCTCTAAATTCTGTAGTTATTGGAACTAGAGCACACATTCCTCCCAGCCAGCCACTTGTTTATTCTGAATTAGGGTTGTGCACACAACGAGTATTGCTGAGAGCACTGGCACTGCCTGGTTTGGCACAGCTGGGATTTGAATTCTGATTCTCCTCTTCCCTAAGATCTGAATTTTGCCACCTCGTGCTCAGAAGTGTCAGTGTGTGTCCCCTGTGGTCACCAGGAGTGACACAGTTCCCCTGGTGTTGAGACCTGCGTGTGCTGCTGAGAAACATCTCCCTCTGGAACAGCTTTATAACAGTGGGAGACAAGGAAAACAGAGCCAGGGCTCAAACATATCCTAAAAACACCTGCCTTTGCCAAAAGATGGAAATTCCTCAGCCTTTGATTTCCTGGTCTGTGCTGTTTGTGTGCAAGCTCCACTCCGAGGAGAGGCAGGATGACCTCCAGGAAAAGAGCAGGATATGTTTTAGAAAAGGGAGGAAATGTGATAGTCTGGAAGCTTGGAGTACAAGATCCAATCTCTCTCCATGGATGGCAAGAGCATGTCAGACATAATGGAATATTAAGAGAAGGAACCTATTGCAGGCTCAAGGGACTTGAGTAAGGCAGCATTAAAAACTTTACTGCTATTAAATCTCGGGGAGCTGGAGATAATTTTGCTTTAGAGGAGCGTGGCTGCTGGTGTGGTTAAAAATGCTATCGAAAAATCCACTCAGGAGGAATCCCTCAATAAAACAGAAACAATTGGGGCTACATTGGAAGTTCCTGCTAAGGAAAACATCATTTGGCAGAGAAGATTGGAGAGGCTGCAGAGTGACAGCAGAAGTGGAGTTTTAGGACTGCAAAAGGGAGCTGAGGGAAATGGTGGAAAGACTATTGAGACTTTATTAACTGCTACATTGGGGATCAGAAAAAGTGCTCCCCACAGAGAGAGAAAAAGCTTTTCCCAGAGCACTGAAACATTTGGCATCAGCTGCTGTGCTCGGGAGAGGGATGAAACCATTCTTTTTTTACCTGAAAACCTGCAAATTGTGGTCATGGAGCAGAAAACCAACAACAAAAAGACATTTCCTGCCAGTAAATGTTTTCATACAGGAGGTTTTATGCTCCAAGAAAATTGTGACGTGTACAAGTATCAGAAAAACTGAAAATTGGGTCATATATAAATTCTTAAAAGGTGCATTCTGGTTTGATTACTGGGTAGTTAATGACACCACATTCCCTGACTCCCCCTGGATCCGGGCACTCAGCCACCAGCCTTACTTAATCCTTCATCCAGTACATCTTCCTCACTAAGGATAAGGGGGAAAAATCAGTATATTTATAAGAAAATAGAAATATTTGGATATATTTGGATTTTTTTTGGCCGAGTTATTGAAGACACAAACAACTGTCTTTTTAGTCTTCAAAAAATTGCCACTGACTGGCTGCTTTAGTTAAAGGACAGGAATGTGTAGCAGTGGAACTGCTCTTTTTATTTGTTTGGCTTTTATTTTAACTGTGGAATTACTCAGACTACAAAATACCCCAAAATGGGGTAAATAAAGGCTGAGCAGGGCATCCCTGAGAGCAACTGGGGGGAGAGGAACACTCAGTGGTGAGAGCCAGTGAGGGAACTGGGAAAGAAAACCTGAATTTTCTAAAAGCTTTCTTGATGTCTTGAATTAGTTGTCTTCTCTTTGAAAGCAGAAAGTTGCTGCTGGCACAGTGGGGTCTGGGGGATTTCTGTGCTTTGCCCCTCTCTGAGGTGTTCCTGGAGATCCCAATCCCTCCCTTAGCTCCATCTGGGAGGAGTTTGGGGCTGTCCCCAAGCCCCTGTAGGGTTCCACACATCCCTTGGGTCCCCAGAATCCTTGGTGGCTGAGCTGTCCTAAGAACTGTGTGGGCCTCACAGATTTCTCCTTCCTTGTCTCACCCAGTGGAGATTCCCATTTTTTGTGCACCAGGGAAGCTGCTGACAAGGCAGAGAATGGCAGAAATTTCACATTTTTAGATTAATTCTTCATCTCATCTACTGCCCTCAAAGTCTCACTCTGAGTAAAGGACAAACATCTTTGTCCTGTGCCTAGAACCAAGAATTCTGCTCTTTCAAAGATATTTTCTTTGAATTTTAGCAGGAAAAATGGTCTTCCACTACTTCACACTGAAGATAAAGGTAAGGAAAGAGCAGGATTTTTATCAAAATCTTCCTTCAAAGCAACCCTGCCCCTCTTGTGCTCCAGCTGTGAGATCCATAACATGAAGTGTAAGCAGGGGACCCCAGAACAGCAGTCACAGCATCTGAAGACTTTCCTTCCTCAAAAGAAACCTACCCTGGTATGGAAACATTAAAAAAATCCCAGAAAGGAAATTTTAACCAAAAGAAAAGTCCTTTAATGAATTGCAAATAGACTGTAAACGAGCCCAGAAAAAACTGATGGGGTGAACAAAGTACATAAAAATCCCCTGTGCATTCCCTGTTTATAAATCAAACTCTCACCCACCACGCTGGGAAGAGACATCCAAAGGAACATATCAAATTACATAAAAGGTCAGGGAATGTAAAATACTGAACAGACTGTTATGGGATCGTCTTTAATCTTCTCCACCACCTAAAAACTTGTGGGGAGGGGTAAATTGTGGCAAATGAATTGAGGAAGTCAATGAGAATTTTTGGATTATAAAGCTAAAATCAGGAGATATTTTGTTCATTCAGAAGCTCTGTCTCTTGCTGGGAATTCTGTCCAGTTACTGAAGACATTTGGGAAAGTTAATTTTCTGCTTCATTTTTCTTCCTGTAATATTGACTTAAAAAAAACCAAAAAAAGTTTGAAAGTGTTTATGATATTATTTAATAGCCAGAACTGCTAATTTGCTTGTTGCACAACTCCTTTGGGCTGGCATTAGCACTGGTTTAGGGTCACAAATCCCATTTTATTCCTATATCCTGCATACCCTGGGTAACAGCTGGAGTAGGGGATTCTCAAAGCAATCAGAAGTTAAATGAGGAGACCCCATTCTGGCTGAATATTTTATTTCTCTCTGTTTAGACACAAGAAAGTACAGCTTGATCTCCAGATCTGAGTATTCGCTGAGTACTTCCTCCCACAGGGAGTAGAGGAGTTGGAGAGGAGGATCCCTCTTTGTCTCTGCTTTGTTCTTCCTCTTTGTTCCCTCACTTGTCATGACTAGAAAGAAATGCTTAATTTGAGTTTACAGACCCCTGGCACAGTTCTAGAGAATCAGGAGTTTGAGGGGTTTATGTGCTGACTTCCAGTTGCTGGAATTAGAATCTCTTGGAGGTTACACTTGGTTCAGGCTAAATCAGAAATTTCCTTTGGGTCAGTTCCCTCAGGGCTCCTGAGTAACAAACCCCCACCACCTCTGGTTTTGAAACCCCCAGTTAAACTTTTTATTTCACATATTTTACACATATTTTTTCTATAGGAGAGAAAATAAAAATTACCTTTTT
This sequence comes from Notiomystis cincta, assembly GCA_013398075.1. NCBI lineage: Eukaryota > Metazoa > Chordata > Aves > Passeriformes > Notiomystidae > Notiomystis > Notiomystis cincta. The sequence goes on along the minus strand of VZRX01023167.1, from coordinate 53,170 downwards.
CATCCCAATCTACCCTTTTATTGTAAGCTAAGTAAGGGCCAGATTTTCTTAGTTACCTGTGTCTAAATGTAACATTTCTTGGCTGTTGCATCACCTTATGATCACTTGAATGAATAATGCCCTAAAAACCATGGAATTAAAAGTGTCCCATTGCAATCTAAAACATCAAGCCTAGGGTTGTGCCAAGGTGGGAGGTGTTAAATACCTGGAAACAGAAGTACCTTAAAAAAGAAACCCTCCTTTGTTTGAAACCTGGAGGATTCAGACACTTGAGATTCAGCATCCTCATTGCATGATGGTGAATTCAGCAAAATCATGACCTTAATCTAAAATTTGTTGCTTAGGTGCATCCTTCCAACTGGATTTCTCCTTCTCAGAAATCTCTTTCATTTTTCTGCTCTTTATCTTATTTTTCTCATTTATTTTCTAATTTAAAAAAATTAACAAAACCAGCTCAAAATGAAACTCTGGTTTGGTTCTGCTAATTATAGGATGAGCACAGACTGGGCCCTGAATTCCTCTGCAAAGCCTTCCTTCCCTGCAGGTCCCTTCCAGTGTCCCCTTCCCATGCAGACTGTGAGAGTTATCCCACAGCAGCAGAGTTCCAAAGGCACACTCAGGGAAAGACTGGCTTGCCAATCACCCTCCCTGAATATCCTGAAGGTATTTTAATTGGGATTTTTCCCAAGGAATTGCTTGTTCATCCACATTTTTAGTGAGACAGGTTTTATTTGTGGGCGTGTTTTTATCCATCTGCATACACAGCCACGTATTTGCTCTGTGGATGTCACATCTTTTGCACTTAGTGCTGGGAGCTTTTCATATTTTTTCTCTGGGAACATGCTGTGATAGCTCCTGTATTTCAAAGAGCATGCAATCCAAAATCTGTCAGGAGGAAATATTTCTTTAAGGAAGAAAATGTGTTTTTTGTTAACTTTCTCAATCTCTCATCCATTCAGCTCGCTGTTGAATATATGTCCAAGCTGTTGCTGGGGTGGGACTTCTGTTGATTCCACCTTTTTAAACAAGAGTTAACAAGAGCAATGTCAAAGTTGGAACCTCTATGTGAGGTTCCTTCCCCAAAAATAAAGTTTTAAAAGTTACAATTCCGACAACTGATTTATAACCAGCCTTAATGAGTCACTTTTGGCCTTGCAAGGAAACAACACTTATTGTCCTGTCATATTAATCTGGAGCGATTTTGCATGCCACAGGAAGACACTCAGGGAGAAGAATCCATGCAATTTCTATAGCATCAAAGCCTCGTGGGGGTTTCCAGGTGACTGAATTCAGATTTATTGTTGGTGAACTTGGTTCCCAGCGACCTATTTAATTCTAAATTAGCATCTCTATTGCAACGCTTAGCTCTTCCCTGTGCTTCCCAAACACACACTAATTTGGTCTCACACCATCCCTCAAACAGGAAACGGGATAATGAGGTGTGGGATCTTTTCTCTTTCCTTTTAACTGTACTGTTATTAATGCCTGGACTCTTCTGGGGTCATATAACAAAAGGAGACAAAGCACATCAGTTCATTGGGAGAGAAATGGAGCTGAGAGCAGCCCTGTCCCAGCCTCCTCTCTGGACAGACAAACCCACCAGACACAAACCCATCCACAGTCACTAATACACTACAATCAGCTGATTCTTCTGTGTTGCTCATTTTCCTTGAGCCAAATTTGATCCATTTTAAAAAAAACCCTGCTGCTCGTCACTTCTGCAGCTTAAAAAGTAGTTTCTGAAGTGAACTTTAACCTGTGCTGTGCTGAGTATATGGAATATATCCACATTTTATCTGGCAGTGGTTTGCAGCCCATCTGTGACTGACTCCAGAATTACCCGGTGCATCTTGTACCGTGTGTCTGATGCAGGATGAAGAGATGTTTGTAGTATTTTCAGATAAAAACCTCAATCATTAATAACAGATGTTGAACTATGAGAAGTGTTAAAGATGGATAATTGCTTCCAGTCAAAAAACATTTTGTGACACCTTAATTTTAAAGCATCAGTTACCTGACCGAAAAAAAATGCTCTTTTTGGTGTGTCCTAATCCCTTTGGTAAGTTCAAATATAATTTTTCCACGTTCTCTTTATCTTCATTCCTGTTTAAAAATTTGAACACCATTAAGGTCATGCTTCAATCCAGGAGAGGCCTGGATCTCCATTTTCCTCTCTCTGACTTCTTAGAAGAGCAGTAGGTACTATAAAATATTCTGTGCCATTCTAACTAATCACCCCTCTGGCATTCTGAGCAAATGCAGGTTAATGGTGAATCTTTTAATATTTCTATTAATTACGTATATTATCCTAATAACTCTATTGTCAATTTTTCATTGCTAGGTAATGACTAGAGCTGGGTTAGCTGTTCATAACTACCCATGGATTTAAAGGAAAGCAAGGATTTTTGTTTGTTTGTGAATTGCCTGCTGGCAAAGCCTAATTTCTACAAACTTATTTTTTACATGAAATGAATTTAGGGATGTTCTGTGCAAGTGTGATTGAGCAGAGGCACATTCATCACTTCTGCTCTGGACAGGGGCATTTACACAGGGTATGGGAAAAGGGCTGTTGCAGGTCTGTGGTTATGGGAATTAATATTTGAAGCGGTTTTCAACCTGAGCATTTTATTAAACATGACAAGGTGTGTGGATGGAAATGAGAACACAGCTGGAGTATTGGGTTTTATAGGGAGCATTTGCTTAAATCCACATCTTGAAGTTTGGAGGAGGATCTCTGGGAAGGCTTCACATTTAAGCACTAGAGGGGAGACGGAACAATTCAATCAGCCACAGCAATTCTTATTCTAATAAAGTTCCCTGTTTGGAGTGGCAGGAAAGGGCTCCTGCCACAATTGTCCATGTGTTCCGGTGCCTCCCCCCATAATGAGGTGGAAACAGAACTGCAGCCAATTCAATAGGACCTGCAGCTTGATGAGCCCACAGAAAGACCTGAACATAAGGATTGTTTCACAGAACCTGGGCAGCAATGAAGCTGAAAATATCGATTCATAAATTTCCCAGGAAGATGAGAGAAACTCTGCAATCGTTCCCGAGAAGTTGATGAACATTTCCAGCCCCAAATACAATTCACTAATGGGAGTGTTTGTGTGGAGAGGTTAAGAGACACAGAAAGGTTTTAATGGATAAGCAGAGGAAAATGTCCTTAAGGAAACACTAAGAGGAAAATTTTAAAGGGGGAATCCTAGGAAAAATCATGACACTTGGTTTGACTTCGAGAAAGCCAATGCAGCTGTCAGCACAGTCCAGGGGAGAGAGAAGTTGCCTCAGGAATGTGCTGCAAGACTGATGCAAGGAGAGCTGCAGGAACTCCCAGGTGTGAAAGGAAGGCTGTTAAAATGCCTTTTTCCCCTCGAATTTAATTTCTCAGCCAGAAATGTAACAGGTAGATGAGGCAAAACAAAACTGGGAGGCTGGCTGGAGTGAGAGGCAGCGGTGCTGGGAGCTGAGTGTGGATGTTGGATGATTTTAAAGGCCCCTTCCAACCCAACCGCTCTGTGATTCCTCAATTCTCTGCTACAGTGCTGCAGTACTTGGATCTTGGATGCCCTGGTTGTGGGTTAGAAGTTGACAAACACATCTCAGGCAGCTCCAGCTCGGCTCTCCCTGGGTCTGGAGGCAGGAGCTCGTCCCTGATGAGAGAGCAGCGAGACACCGACAGCTCCCCTGTCCTGAAAAAAGGCAGGATCCCTGTCCCAGGTGCTCCAGGCTCACTGGACATGTCAGTCATTTGCCTCATGCACAAGACTTTTCCAGGCTGCCCACGGGCTACTGGAAATCCCAAACAAATGTCAGGAGGAGCAGCAGGGCACTGGGTGAAGTGTAAAGGCAATAGAAAAGGGAAGAATCGCAGTTCTTTCATATTTAAAATCGATTCAAATAGAGAAGTGGCGGTGATTTATAAACTTGAGGAAGGTTAGCCTTAATCTCCAGCTAGACATTTTCATTGCCTGAGTAAACTTTGAGCTCATACGAGCTACAGAGGCAGGAATTTGGTATTAATAGAGACACTTGAGGCAGTTTTCTTAACTGAACCACCCACGGTGTCAAGGGGCTTTGCCAGTGAAGCCTCATGGAAGGGTTTGGCTGCTTAGGACAGTTCCAGTCCTAAGGGAGCCTCTGTGCTGACAATTCAGCTGCTTCCCAAAATAAAGGGAGAGTGCAGGAGGAAATATAATAAACCAGAAAAGTATAACAGCAAATGGGAATCATCAGAATTGTAGCCCAGAGCTGAAGGAAATCACTGCAGACTTGTAGGTGCTGTGTAAAGCTCCCAGTGCCCAGAGGTGAAACAAATAAACAAACATTTTTACTTTGCTTTATGTATCTTTACAGTCACACCCAGAGAGTTGTTTTTCTATTATTTTTTTAATTTTATAAACTATCATACATCTAGGTTTCGAGTGAATTCTCCCACAAACTACATGCAGCAGATTTTTTCTTAGCTGCAACTTTCTTAGAGATCCAAGTAATGTAAATGACTTCTAAAAAGCCAATTAAATGTATGATTGAATGTCATCCTTGCTGACTGCAGCCTTCATAAGGAACTGGAAATGTGAGGTATTTTTTTACCTAATATTGAACACAGTTAATTAAAAAGGTAAAGATTACATTTTGCTTCAGTTAATTTGAAATAGAGAACCTCCATTTAAACAATAAATTTCAGATTTTAGTTCTAGCAATTAATAGACCAAACTGTGTACTTAAGGTTTTATTATATTGATTCTAAAATAATTAGATTAGCAAACACATTGCAAATATATTATCTAAAACAAATAAGATTATCACCACGCTTTTTGTTATACAGCACAGCAATAAAACATATCACAGGGTAATCTAAGGCAATCTCATAAAGTTAATAGTCATGGAGCATATATTACATTCTTGCACTAAATGACAAAAGGCAGCATGAGCATCATGTGGGCACTGTTAAATATTTTGGTGCAGAATTTGTAAAAGCTGAGACATAGCTTAGATGTTCAGCAGAGGATTTTACCCCACGTGTGTTTACAGGAGCATTTCCTCAGTGTCTCTGCCCCGCAATCTCATTTTAACGGCGTCTCCCGGCCCTCTCCCAGCACACTTTCACATTCCTCCTCGCAAAGCAAATTGTAAAAAGTGTTCCAGCAGCAGTTCCCAAAGCCTTCGGGCTCTTTGAGAGGCCCTTTAAAAAGCGTGACATTCAATCAGAGTTCAGGGAGGAAAGTTTTAATGAACAAACTTGGTAAATTAGAGAGCACCGCAGCGGAGTGATTAACTCTCATTTGTGCATTAGTGTTAAAATTAATTAAAATGTTGAAGCCGTAGGAGGCAGGTTCCCTCCTCGAGACCTGGCTTTGCCCTCGGAGCCAGGCTGGACCCAGCCGCGATTCATCTCGGCGGGGTGAGAGGGGCGCTGAGAGAAAAGCGCGGCCGGGACAAATGTTCGCCCCGGGAGCGGCACCGTCCCGCGGGGGGACAGCGACGGCCCCGGAGCGGGACCCGCCCTGCCCGGGCCTCCATCGCTCCGCAGGGGACTGGATCTGCAGGGCCCTCGGGCTCCCTTAAACCGCAACTTTCTTCCCTGAGGATCCAGGTTTGATTTTATACTCATAGCTGTCCCCACTTTTACTAACAGCCTTTCTCTGCGTCAGTTAATTACGTGAGAATTAGCTGAGCTCTCGGAGTATTAAATAAAAAGGATTTATCTTAGGGCCATACATTTTAGCAACCAATTTTGTGGGAAATCATAACATGAAAATCTTACTTAAGAGAAAAAGAAAACTTGTTCCCTTTCCAAAATCACTTTAGATCTGTTTCTTTCAAGAACCAGGAGCCAGTACTTCTTCCAAGCCAGACTTATTATGAGGTGGCTGTTTAACAAATCTGTGCTGGTTTGGAATTACAAATGACAGCCTATTTTGTAAAGGGAAAAGTCTTCCTTGACAGCAGAACAGTATCACACGAGTAACAAATGGCAAATTGTGTCCTACAGCTGAACAGTTGTTTTCCCATGTCCACCAAGGGCCAGTTATTAATTTTACATTGGTCAGAATTAAGGATTTTGGAGAAATTCATCTGAAACGGAGAGTATGAAAAATTCCTGCTCAATGAAAATTACCATTATTCGCTGTAGATCTATATTCATAACTTTAAAACCTGGCAGTCTTTCCTATTTTTTTCCTCTATAGATTTCTTGTCAACAAGAGTGTCAGAGGTCAATGTCAGAATGCCCCTCTGGCACCCATTAACTATAACCAGAAAACTTGTTCACTATTGATCTACAATGTCTAAATATCTATTATGTTGGATATAAAAGGTGGTTTCACATCTTTCTAAAACAGATAATTCATACAGGCCAAGGGGTCAGGTCTGGTGATATATTATTGTTTCACTGTATCGGGGAAGTGCGGGAGGGGAACGGGCCGGGCCCGGTGTCCCTGAACTCCCCACCACCACCTGGGAAGATGTCGTGGCTTTCTCAGCGCTTTGAAACTCCTGAACGACTCGAGTTGGAAGTTTTGTTCCCCTCAGGGCAGCCGCAGCTGGCGTGAATCCCAAATCTGGGTGGAAGTCAATGTCCCCCCGTGTCCCCGGGGCCGCGGTCCGGAGGGCTCTGGGTGTGGTGCAGCCGGAGCTCGACCAGAACCGCGCACAGAAAGGGCGCTGCCCCCGCGGGTTTGGGCTGTCACAGCTCCGGGCACTTCGGCAGAGCGATGGCCCTCGGTGTCCGCAGAGGCTCTGCCCCAGCACACGTGTCAGGCTGCGGCCATAGCTCCGAAACCGTGTGTTTTCTGCACTGACACTCGTGTAACATCACATGAATGATTTTGTTTGCTCATATCAACCCATCAAATTTATTGAGGCTCTTTTAATTTCCTCGCTGTTTAACTACTGAGGTGCCTCTGCTCTGCTCGAGGCTCAAATGCAGAGCAGGCACAGCTGCATTTCTTTGTTCTGCTCTTCCTACAGCAGAGCACAGAACATTGTGAGGGTGGAGGACACAATCCAGGGCTTGGTTCCCCCCCCAGTCCTGTGAATTCAGCCTTTGAGGCTCCATGGCATTTCCCAGCAGGCACCTATTACTTCTGCAGGATGAGCCCCATAACAAGCAAACCCTCTTTGGAAGGCAGCTGATACTCTACTCTTTAATGGAGTTTATGGCCTTCTAGCAAGCCCCCAAAATGGTTCATATTCTTCCAGGCTACATTTTTGAAGAAAGTAAATTGAGATGAATCATGCTAAGATGAGATAGTTAAAATGTCAGGCTCCATAAGTTTCAATGCATCCTTATAGCTCTGAACACTAAAATGCAACTGAACATTGGAATAAGGGAAACAAAAGAGAATCAGATAACTAGTTCTTATAGAGGGGAAAAAAGTAATTTCTGTCTGCGCTGCTACACCATGGAAATCCACATAGTACAGTTTTAGAGCTGTACCTTAAAAAAAACAATTGCAGTTTCTTTTTATCACTGGCCTTGGTTACACATCACTGCCTACTCTATGGCACACTAGAATTGCAGAGTTTCTGAGGCAAACAATACAGCAGCAGCTTTATTTCTGTTTACAAATGTTACCTGGGGGAAATGTGCCTGTACCTGTTGGATAAATTGCAAATCATCAGCACTAAATATGACCCACAACAGTGACATAGAGGGGAAGAGGGACCGTGGTCTGTGCTTATTTGGTGTTAGAGAGGAGGGAGGTGCCTGGTCAGTGCTGCTGGGTTAATCAGTTAATGAAATGAGACTGCTGGACTCCTTAAACCTTGTGGTGTTTCTTCTCTCATTTGCTGCACAACAGCCACATCTGCATTTATACTTTGCCATAATATTTATGGTAAAATAATCAGTTGAATTAAGTACTGTTACTGTTTTAAGTGACTCACTGTAGGTGCTGAACAGCACCAGAAATGTAAAACATCAGATTTGTGTCCAAGGGCCTCGTGGGCTCCTGGGGAAACGGCACAGGATGCAGAGAAGCCTTGTGGGCCATGAAGCACCTCTTAGTCCAAGCCCAGAGGTGATGTTCAGCTGAGCTGACCGAAGGAAACTTTTGATAAGAACCAAGAACAAGGTTCTATTTCTAAATCAGGAGAAAAGCCCTGCCCAAATCCCTCTGCTCCGCGTTCCTGTCCCAGGGGTTGGCTGGGACAGCTTTCCCTGCCCAGCTGGTGACATCAGGATGGGTTTCATCCTGCACCTAAAGCCACCAGCCCTGGGCACCTGATCCCAACATGACCTTGAGCTGCTCACAAGGCCATCAAAGCCTGGTGCAGGGTTTGGGTTTGTTGTAAGCAGATCCTGGAGCTGGGCATGCCAAGGCTTTAGGGACAGCGGCGTGGATGACACCAGGCACCAAATAGGGGCAGGAGAGACAACTGGGTTGTAACTGGAGCCCCCTCATGCTGCTCTGGCTGCAACACAGATGGGCCAGAATGAAGGCTATCACTCCTAGTTTATAGCCATTAGCAATCGTGATCTCCCTAATATGAAACAGAAATAATAGTATTATTAATAATAATATCAAACTGACACATTATTAGCCTCTACAGATGGCTCTATTCCTCCTAATAATTTTTATTTTTATTTAATGTTTGGAGATGCTGTAAAAAGGGACTAGTGCTTCCAAATGTGACCTCTGTGGGGTTTAAAACCTACTGAATCAGATGAGGTATTAAAGCATTCAGTGTAATGTATGACTTAAAGCTATGTTTTTAGAACTTTAATAGGAAATGTCTGATGCTTTAGATTACTATTTCTTGAAGTATAGTAGGCTGAAGAATTTGCTTCAGAGGGTCTCTTTATATCCAAGAAGAGCCACGGTGAGAATACACAGTATGTTCTTCCCTCACCATGCCTCTAAATAGATGTAAAGGAATTAACGTGTATTAATAATACATCGTGTTTCTACTTTGTTTTATACTATTGTACATATGTTCTCACACCACAATCAACACCACCATATTTAAATATCTCCAAGCACTTCATTAAAGGAGGTGATTAACATCTGTCATGTGTTTTTCCCCTCCTCCTGTCCCCAAGGAGAGGAGGATGCTCAGTGGCAGACCTGATTTTGGTTGGGATTTATTGTTTTTATGGGAGGCTTTTTTATTTTGCTGAGGTTTTATTTTATTACACAGAACTACATTGGGATAAATGTTTGCAAAGGCAACTCCAAAAAGAAGTCTGCTGAGCAGCTGAAGTGAAAGGGGGTGAGGTTTAACTGGCGTGGGTGAGGTTGGAGGCTGGGGCATGGTGGGAACCCTGCCACATCCTCACCTGGCCACTGGGAGATGGGAGGGAAGCCTTTGGCTGGGGGATGATCTTTAAGGTCCCTTCCAAACCAAACCATTCCAGGATTCCATGACACAAGGAAATTAAAGAGTGACTGCTGTGGCAATGTTGTGCCCCAAGAGCTTGTGGAGTGTCAGGTTATTGCCATCAGCCAGGTGAGGCTGCACTAGGCCTGTGCTAAGCTTTCTGTGAACTTCCAAATATGCAAAGATCTGATGTAGGCTGATATTTTCATGGGTATTTTCACCCTCAGTCACATCATTTTGTGGGCAAGAGCCGAAATCAGATTAGTTACAGCATATTTCCTCACAGGATCTCCGAGGCTGGAATGACTGGGTCTCCATTAGAATCATTTTGCAGCATCAACTCCAGTGAGTTAAATTTTGCTAAGTTTTGCTTTCAGTTTTACTTGCCCTTGGTAGCTGTCCAGGAAAAGCACAGAGATTGTCTGAATATCTACAACATCCCTGCAAGTTTTCATACGAACCACGAGACCGCTGGTAGCTCTTGGTCATAAATTTACATCTGTCACAATATTTACTGATGCACCTGGCTCACATTTATTGTGTCCTGTGTGCTTTTCCAAAGAGAATTGGATGGCTTCTCCTTACCAGTGGGGTTTGTACCAGCTGCTTTCCAGGGACAAGCTGGTTGTTATCAACTTTGTTGGATTTGTGTTTTCAGCTTCCATCCCAAGAGGGAATTCTGTCACCAGTTCAGTTCCACGCCGAGGGGAGATGGGGAGGTCTGGTCCTTTCCTTGGCTTCCCCAGTGCACAAACCCTTGGACTGTGAAGGTTTTCTGTGCCTCAGAAACATCAGCATATGGGAGAGATCCATATCCATCTGCACATGGATCTGCCAGCCTAGAATGGGGAATTCAAGGAGAGGGAGAAGGTCTGTGTGAGCACACCAGCCATGAACACACACACAGAGTCTCACAAAGGTCCCAGTGGGGAGCCCACACTAAAGGTTAATGCAGCCCCAGGCTGTAATTAGCCTTTTGCACAGAGTCTCCTTGTTGTGGAATCTCTCTTTATGAGGGTTTCAGGGGCAATGAACCACCAGTCCCCTCCCCCAGTGCCCCCAGTAAAGCCCACTGGCAGGAAGGATGCTGGGCTTTGGGAGCAATGCTCAGGAGCAGTTCTTCCCCTCCAATGGCTCAGGGGCCCCTAGAGATCTCAGGGATTCTCAAAGATGGAGAGAAGGAAAATGCCTTGCCCCGCTTCATCCTTTTCAGAGTACAGGCTGGGGGAAAAAACCTGCTTCCCCCCCAGTTTAGGAACTCATTGCCAGATCATTTGGGGACAGCAAATTTGCCCGTTTATCAGATGTATCTGATACCAGAGAGAGGATTGGCACTGCCCTATTGTAGTTCACACAAGAAAGGTTCCTCTTCCCCAAAGTGCAAGAAATTAAAGGAATTAGAGAGCACAGTAAATATTACCAACTCGATTCCATGCTGCTTATCCAAGTTCATCTTCCAAAAATGTGCTGTTTGCTGTTGGGGGGTGGCTGATGGTTGCAAGGCCCAGTGAGGGTTTATTGCAGCCATCAACTCTGTGGTGGCTGCTGGAGTCAACTCCTGGGGTCAGTGACTTGGGCATGAAATTACATCGAGGTATTTGGTTATGATCTGGGTTTGCAGATCTTGCATGTGTTGAAGTCAATACCACTATTGAATTTTCCCAAATGAATGCCATTTATTTATAAAATTCAAACAAAATATCTCCTCTGCCGAGCATGACCCGTCCAGGAATCCGTGTAACATCAGTGCACCACTAATGAATCCCAGCAACAACTCAAAGAGGGTGATATTTAGAGAAAAATCATGGAATATAGCAGTGCAAAACTAGAAGGGAATCAAAGTCCATTTGATTTGGTTTGGTGTCCTTGGTGCATGGAGGGGACAGGGGAATCCCAGCCCCACAGCAGAGTGGAGGGTTCTGTCCTGGTAGTACTGAGTCGAATGACATCGGGCTGATAAACTGTGATAACGTTTTCAAAAGGCAAATCCCACAATATATTGGAGCCTCCTGGGAGCACGAGTAGGTGTTGTCAGCTCCACTGCAGGCACAAATGCGAACTCCCACCACTGGGATATGTAACAATTTGTAATGCAACAATTAACAGAAATATTGACATAAGTATGTGCTCAGCAGGGAGCTGGTATCTCATAGACTCTCTGGAGTGACTGTAACACAATGTATACAGTACCACATCAATTCTTAATGCAGCCCGGGCTCCTGGATCAATTACACCTACCTATATGTGTACCCAGCTACTCGCACGGCGTGGCATAAAAAATAAACCTTCCCTTTCACATCAGCTCCTTTTACTTGCTTGTGGGGAAAGTATGTTATAAAAATGCATATTTTTTAACATGAAATACCCGTCAAATTGTATTACCGTCATTGCCAATTTCACAACTGGCAAACCGTGTTAAACATAAATCTGCAAAATTATAATTAGGAAAACATTTTGCGAGCCGTCCTCCTGGGGATTTGGAGGTTAGTGGCATTATAAATGCTGTGGGGTTTATAGCGTGTGTGATTCCCGCTCCCCCACGGCACACACGCGCTCACACACGGTCCACGCGCGCTCTCCTCTTGTCCTCCAGCTCAGCTAAAGTAAATAAGATATCCTCTGGCTGATGGAAACTCCACCAGCACTCTGTTAGTGCCTTTTCATGCCAATTAAACACATTTTATACAGTCATAGTAGATGCTCCAGTGCCTGCGTAGTAGACTCCAGTAGAGCTCGACCAAACAACAGCCCAGCAAATGTGATGTGAGGTACTCCGTGCAAGTTTCCCTTCTGGCTTTGTTTTTAGCCACTTGAAAATTATTCCAATGGAAAAGGTTCATTGTGAGAGAGGAGGATTTATAAATAGAGAAGTGGAATTAGCCAACTTGCTTGCAGCTGATTGCTTTGGTAATAAAGATCTCACGCCGCTTAATTTAAATTAATCCTTCCTGATTTAATGAAAACCCAGCTCACAGCATGCAGAAATGTTGACAGATACACTTAATGCATAAATATACATTTATTTATTAAAGAGAAGACATTTTACTTTGATGTTGAGCTCAGCCCTTCTCATCCTCCACAAAGAGAGCGTTTGCATTTGAGTTTTTACATGAGGAATTTTTGCACTTCCTTTTGATTAATTTTGAAGGGGCTTCACGGGGGAAATCTTCTCTCCCCTCACCCCGTGCGCACCAGCAAATTACAGGACGGGATTTTACTCCAACGCCTGGTTCTTACCAGGCGATAAATTCGAATTTACAGCGGGGCCAAAACGCAACAGGATCAAACGGGGCCTGGGAGGGCTGAGCTGGGTTATCGATTAACCGCGGGCTGTGAGCGAGAGCACAGAGAGGCCCCGAGCCCTTTGAGTCCAGCCCTGCCTGCCTGGCCGGGCCAGGCCCGCTCGCAGCGGCTCCGTGTCTGGAGGCCCCACTGAGTTGTGAAATGAGCCCGGCTCCAGCACCTGCTCAGCCCCATTAGAGCCCCGAGGCTCCCCCAAGCCGCCTCTCCCCTTCCTAAAGAGGTGACATATATCCTGCCTTAAAGACAAGAGCGCTATTACGAATCCCGGAATATAAATTACACTTTCATCTTTCTTTGGTTTTTCTTTCTTTTGCTTCAGTTTTCATTCCAGTATAAACTTTCCTGTCAAAAGGACATTTCTGATGTGTCAAATTCACCACTGTAATGAACAGGTTGACAAATGTTGAAGGTGAGCAGACATTTGGGTCTGCTGCAGCTGCCTGCAGCCAAGAGGAAACCATGACTTTCACAAGGATAACGAGGCTTTGAAAGATGGCTAAAATGTCGCCATCAACCTGCCCTTCTGCTACTTAGTAATTAGATAAT
>VZRX01023167.1:0-37500 GCA_013398075.1 Notiomystis cincta | reverse complement strand
AGAAAACCAAGCATCTGGGTAAAAGTTTGAAGCTGTTATGGAGAAACAATATGTTATCTCAAAATTCCTGGTGCTTTGCTTGTAACAATTACTGTAGCAAAAGCAACAGCTTCCTCCAGAAAATGCACACTGGTGGGTGAGCCCTCGCTGGTGCAGGTCCCACAGGGAGAAAGGCAACTCTGGAAATTAATTCTCTATTTAATAGCAAAAGGAGAGAATGGGTATTCTCTCATAGGCATGGCCGTGTGTATCTTTATTTTAGAAATTTACGGTGCATTTTTGTATTCCTTTACATGGTTTGGGGTTGGGTAAATACGTTGTTGGTTGAGAGGGAATGTTCTTCTTTCATTGGGAATTACAATCCTGCACTCTGTAGCACTTCACTCTTTGGGGTTTTTAAAGTTTAATTTTATATCTAGAATTTATTGCACTCTGAAGCTTTACCTGTGAAGACCTCGAATCTCTGATTGTTGACAAACAACAAGCTGATGATTCCCTCAAATTACAGTAGCCAAGAATTTCAAATTACAGTGTGAAAACCAAAGAGCCCCCAAGATTATGTGAAACCCCAGAAGCTGCCCTGCGCCTCCTCATCCTCTGGGAGCAACCACCCCTCCCAAAATCCCAACCTCCTCCCCAAAATCCCAATCCCCTCCCCAAAATCCTGACCTCTTCCCAAAATCCTGACCCTTCTCCAAAATCCTGAATCCTTCCCAAAATCCTGACCCTTCTCCAAAATCCTGAATCCTTCCCAAAATCCTGACTCCCCCCCAAAATCCTGACTCCTCCCAAAAATCCTGACCCCTTCCCAAAATCCTGACCCTTTCCCAAAATCTCACCCCCTCCCCAAAATCCTGCCCCCTTCCCAAAACCCTGACCCTTTCCCAAAATCTCACCTCCTCCCCAAAATCCCGGTCCCTCCCAGTCCCATCCCTGCTCAGCCCCGCCCGGGCAGCGCCGGGAGCGCCTCCTGCCGGCGCCGGGCGGAGCAGCAGCGCTGGGATCCACCGGGAAAGGGATTTTCCTCTCCATGCAAACCCAGGGTTTGGTTTTTAAAATAAAGTCCTGGGTAGGGAAAAAAATTTAAATAATCAAGCCTTCAAATTCTGCTTGTCAAAAGAAATGGGTAGAGAAGGTTTCAAGTCGATCTCCACAGTGGAGAGGCTCAGGGGCTCAGCAGAGTCCAGGTGGGCATTTGGGATTGCAGGGTCAGGGCCAGGCAGGACAACGAAGACCCAGGAGGAGAAAGCCAAAATAAAAAATTAGAATTACCAGCTGTAATTCTTCCCCAGATGAGCACCGACTTCGGGAGGAAGAAATGCTGCCCATGGGAGTGGGGTGCAGGGCTCTGACCTGGCTCCAAACCTCTGCACTCAGCAAACCTGGGGAAAACGAGAGTTCTTAGGATGTTAGGGAGATATTAGGGAGAAATTCTTCCTTGAGAGGGTGGGGAGGCCCTGGCACAGGGTGCCCAGAGAAGCTGTGGCTGCCCCTGGATCCCTGGGAGTGCCCAAGGCCAGGCTGGAGCAGCCTGGGATGGTGGAAGGTGTGGAGTGGGATGGGATTAAGGTCCCTCCCAACCCAACCCATTCCAGGATTCTGTGGTTCTGAGATAAAGTGCCACAGCCATGACTGGGGTATACAAGCACTGCAAACAGCTCATTTGATATTTTCTACTGGAACTTCTTTACTGTCGGGAAAAGTCGTGGTTTATGTCCTTTTGGAGAAAAAGTGGAAGCAGAGCTTTAGATTTTCTCTTTCTGTGCGTCCATCTTCCATGTTCCAGGACAGTTGTTTCAAAATAATTCATTTGTTTCTAAGCACAATGTTCCTTTTTTGTATCAAAAGGGAGAAGAAAACAAATAACGGAATCATTAATTTTAATCTGATTTCAGAACAGAGGGAACCATTGTAAACCTCTATCTTGAAACATTTTCAGGACAAATAGCTGAAATTAACTTTTTTTTGCCCATTAGTAACTTTCTACACAGGGAAAACACATTTCCAAGCTATTCTATTTATGTTCCACATGTTGCTGCAATTGCCTTGAATTGGATAGTGTGGAAAATCCTTTTTCTATCTAATCTGTCTCTCCACACTGTAGATAAGTAGGACAATATTATCCTAGAACTCCAAAAACTTTATGTACACAACATCTTATTTGAAATTAATGGGCACATTTGCAGTCCCAGAAACCCATTTATTTTAGAAGAGACGTCCTGCCTTTTTGGGGGCTTGCCATGTCTCAGCAGAGCAGGGTCAGGCTGAATATGGAGCTGTAGGTTGATTTATCTCCAGGATTCCTGCAATTTCTCAGATGTCTGCTGGCATCACATCCAGGTAGGGATAGCATAAAGTGACATTTACTATTTCGGTCTTAAAGTGAGTGTGGATATTGTTGCTAATAATCATCCCCTTGTAAATTATAAATGTCAAGGACACCCAAACCCACGGTTTCGCTGCAGCTTCTTTTTCAGAAAGAATTTCTCCCCTTTGCAGGCATTGTCAGGTTCATGAGGCTCCTTTCAGCAAACAGCACAGCATTGGCCTTTAGGGTGCTTGATCCCTGCCTTCAACTCCTGCAGAATAAATTAAGAAAATTGGCATTTTTTTCTTAGGGGATGGCCCCACTTAAAGTCCAGATGCTTAAAGTCACCACTGGAATATTGCTTATTAAAAATAAGAGTAAATGGGGCTGACCAGAGCCAGGCAGGAAATCAGAGAGTATTCCAGGTGTCCCTGGGAGCAGGATCATGGAGCTGGCAGAGGCTCCTGCTGCTGTTATTAAACCCAGAGCTCTGCAGAGTCCTGGGGTGCAGCAGGGCAACGAGGCAGAGCCCTCGAGCTGTGCTGCAGCACAGGGGATGTGACATTCCCGGGCCACCACTGCCCTTTTGGGGTCCCTGAAGGGCTTCCCATCACCCAGCAGCCACTTCCCTTCTCCCCCAGCACATCCCACTGCCCAGGAGAAATTAGGATTGAATCCAGGAAACTGCAGCTGAAAAAATCAAGCTCTAAACCATTCCTGAATGTCCCACCCTGTGAGCAGATGAAATGTTGCTCATTCATTAGAGTCAATCCAAACCGGGGCTGCAGTTACATTTCAAACCCCTCAAATATCAGTAAGTACTTTATAACTGCTACCTCTCCAGAGTTAAATAATTAGCAGGGTTTTGGGAAAGGATAACAAGTATAAATGGCTCTTTGAACGAGTGGCATTGTCTAATTTGAAGATAAGCAAAAAGAAAATTACAGAAGAATAAAGAGTGTGGAAGAATCCTGCTTCTGATTTTGCTTAAACTTCTGGTGCTTGGGTTTTCTCCAATGAAGCTGAGCTCAGTCAGAATACAGCTCTTAAAGTCTCAAAGAAGACCAAAGATTCAAGTGCTAATTCAGCAAATTATTTCAATCCAAGCTCATGCTTCAATTTGTCCTTCTTCCAGACAAATTTCTCAGTTAATGTGAGAGAAGGACATCCTTAATCTCATTAAATTTAAAGAAAATTTTATTGCTAGTGCCGTAAATAAGGTTGGACTTGAGGGTGACACGTGTGGGCTGGATAAGGCCTGAGAACACCTCCATGGAGGAGAATGTCTGCAGCCAAATGTCCTCCTTTTTCTGGAAAACTGGGAATTTCTCCTGCCAAATTTGCCTTTCCTGTCTTCTCTGGAAACAGTGGTTTGAACTTTCAGGTTAGCAGGAGTTTGTTGAATGCCCCGTGTTTTTCCACACATGCTCCCTTCTCTCCCAAATTATCCTAATTAATGGCTTTTGATTGAAGTGTATTTATAAAAAAACGAGGAGAGCAAAATAATAATAAACTCCAGATGGTTTCTCTGTTAAATAACTGCAGAAAAATTTGCACATAGGAGAGCTGTTAACTGCATTGATCAGGATTTTATTTAGGAGAAAATCCCAGACTTTGGGTCCAGCCTTCAGGATTTAGTCTTGGTCACGCAACAATTTGTGTGTTTTTCAAAACCTCAGAGTCCAGATTCCTGCTTGGAAATCTGAATTTTTGGGAAGCTTCCATCCTGCTGGAACTGCCAGTTTTGAGGCCATTATTTTTTCAGAGTTTCATATATGAGAGCTTGGTGGGCCTGGCATAATAAGGATGTGAAGATGGATTATGGAGAGACCCAGAGCTCTCATTAGGATAAGAGAGGGAGGCCAGGCTCTGATGGGAATGACGGATTGGGCCATCTCCTGCCTTCCTCTCCCAAGGCAGAGCTCTGCATTTTGTGTTTTAATTTTAAAGATAATTACTTTCATTCAATCCGCTGCTTTTTAGGAAGGTAACACAGATGAGGACATTTGTTATGGGCCTATCATCTCCAATGCTTGAATTTGTCCCTGGTTAGTGAGGAGTGCTGGAAAAGGGGCTGTCTGGGGTGGATTGTGCAGATTTTCCCCGTGTATGGCAGCTGCTTCATCCAAAAACCCCTCACTCACTCCCTCAGCATGTTCTGGTTCAGAGATTTTTTCCAGTGATACCAGTAACAAAGCTGGGAGGTGAATACCCAGGGAACTCTTCATCCCTGCAGGGGATTGTCCTGGCCAAGTAGCCTGAGGCTGCACCCATGGAAACATTTACTTTTGGATCAGGAGCACTTTGGAATCTCCCTTCACCTTTAACCCCTCGGTTTGCCTGGCAGAGCTCTGGAGTTTGCTTCTGGATAGAACACCATGGGAAGCTGTGATCCAGGAAAGGGCCAGGGGTGCCACTGCCACACTCCAGGGTGGATCCCTCAGAATCCCTGCTGCTGCTCCTAAATCCACACTCAGACACCTGATTTGCAAAGAATCCTGAGTATTGCACCTTTGAAAACGGGGCTACTGATCTCAGCCCAGTTTTACTGACTGGCACAAAAATGCTGCCACTCTTGCTGTAGCTCCTTGTTCATAAACATTTCTTTCACTCCTGTATCCAAGAGGCCGTGGAAAAATCCAGGAGAGCAGATCAGACTTTTAGTAGCACCTAAATATCGACCTGGGTGACTTGTCCAGCATGGGGAGGTGCTTTTAGAAAAGAAGGAGTTCTGAGGGACATCCCCAAAATTGCTGTTGGCTCGAGCAGTGCTCACATCACAATAATAGTGACAGTACAAAGGCTGTGCTGGCCACTGAGTCTGACCACATCCCCCCCCAAACAAATTTATATGATATGAGCTGTTTTTAATGATTTTCTGAGTGATAACAATGTATTTTCATAGGTGGGGGCACTGCATTTCTAACCTGTTACACTGTGAGTAAATGGGTTTTGCTTTTTAACTTTCCTATGGTTTGCATAAGTTTTCTCTATTTACCGTCTAGATTGAGTCAGGCTTGCTAATAAATTAGAGGAAACAGTTTCATTATTAGGAAACATAAAGTTTCTTAATCATTTACATGCCCTCCCTTGGTACCATGTGCTTAAAATTAGCACGTGGCAGAGCTGAAGATTGTTTTTAAGAACAAACCCATTTCTGTGCTCCCAACCTAAATGCAACAGGAAAAATACCATTATTGCAGGACTAAAGATAAAAAGGGGATTCAATTTTAAAATGCTCGTGGCAATGAAAAAATATAACTTCAAATGTGAGTCAATTCATCGAGGCCTTAACATTCATTTGTTGCAAATGGAGGGGGCAGTGGAATCCAAGGCCTGAGCCAATTGGCATCTTGCAGGCTGGGAAAGGTCAAGTGGTGGCTCGTGGTGTGTGTGCTACTCCCAGGCTTTGTTAAAATGCTGGGATTAAACAGAAGTTACATCTGAGGTCAAGTGACCGCAATAACAGGGGACACGGCAAGCCCTCAAATCATTCCCCGGGATGAAAATGACACGGAGCTGACATAATATCTGAGGTGAGATGGAACTGAAATCCTCAGCACCTGAACACTTCACCTACTGATGGGTAACCTGACCCTAACCAATCTTATAATCATACCCATGTCAGGGGGGAAGCTGCATTTCCCGGAGCAGAAGGTACAGTCACTCACTTTTATTTATTTTATTTTTTGGTTTTTTTCTTTTGGTTCTGGCTCTGCTTCTGGAATGATGTTGTTAAAAGTTTCAATACTCTGCTTTAAGCCTTTCAAATCAATGTCTTCTGTGGAAAATCAGCTGCCACCTCGGGGGACAGAGCTCTTTGCCTGCTCGGTCTCTTCATTCCGGGTGCTTTGGTTTATGGAGCAGCAGCTGGATGTGCTCCTCGGGGGACTGAAGAGACCCAGGTTGGGCTCGGACCATAGAGCACAGAGCAAGGACTTGGGGTGGTTGGGATTTGTTCAGGCATGGGGAGTGATTTTTGGCACAGGAAGTCACCTTTTGTTGTGGAAGCATCTTTTAAGAAGAAAGGAAAAATGAAGCTGCTCGTGGTACTCTCACAAATAATGTCATCTTGGGTAACTTTGAGAGTGCAACCCCCTTCTACTTTTTAAACTATTATTTATATCTCTAAATCTCACCTCTTTAAATTTACCTTTCAAAAATGCATGTTGGAAGACCCTGATTTCAGAGTCTCCTTCGTGCTTTTCCATCCACATTTTCCTAGAGGGGGCGAACAAAGCTCCAATTAAAAATTCCGTTTACATAAGCGGCGCTGGCTCAAAATCCTCCTACAATATTTCCTGAGCCAATCTATTTGCACTTCCCCAAACAGTCGTTGCACTGGGCTGTGGGATGAATCAGCATGTATTTAAATCAAAGGCAGCCAGGAAGGACTGCATCAGTTCTGTGCCACAGAGCTGTCAAAGCCCCGAAGAGATTAAAGGCGTGACCCCTTCATCCCCAACATTGCTCCACAAGAGACATTTCTGTCACTATTTCTGCCACTTGGCTTTCTAAGATGCCACGAAGCCTTAGGGCGACCTCTGCTACATTTCAGTGTTGTTTATTGATTTCTGACCCAGTGCTTAATAGTTTTCCCAGTCCCCCTGAATGGCTTTTGTAAGCAATAGGGTTTGTGCATCTCACCGATCAATACCTTTTATATTTACAATAAAATTGAAACTGCTTCTGCTGGGGGTGCAGCCCAGCATTTGTCATCCTTCAGCGAGGGAAAACTATGTCATTATCTGAATTAAAACATTTATTTCTGATTAAGAGAGTGTCCTATCTCATTAATTTTTCCCTTTCCAATAGAAAGGGAATAGAATCCTATTGATTTTTGCACTTTTACACATCTCCACTGCTGGGAAGATAATTGAGAAGTTAGCCAGAATAAATGAAGTTTCAAGTCTAGCAGGCCAGCCAATACCTTCCAAATTCAAGGTGTTTTTATGAAGCTGGATTTTAATTTGTTGGCAAGCTGAAGCAGTGGGACTTATTCGGCTGAGTAAATTGGATTAAGAGTAGAATCTCCTTGAAGCGTGTCTTGGTGAATGCTGAGGGGCTCGTTCCCCCCAGACAGCCACGGACTGGCTGGAGATTTATGCTAAGACAGCTTCCAAATTGCCCTCCTTCAAAACTCCAGCTCGCTGCAGGAAGTGGGGATTAGTGGACCAAAAGCTGATTAACTCACTTCTCCTCCATTGTATCCCCTGTCTTAAAAACAACCCAACTCCAATCAGCAGCTGAACTAGACCTTCAGATTTTCTGCCAATTGATTACTCTTTATTAGAATAATGGGATTAAATCAAGCTTCATTAAAAAGAATTCCCATTGCATGAATCCCTGCTTCGAGGACTTTTCCAGCCCCAGTGTTTGCAGTGATATCCCAGGTACAGGCCACCCTTCCTTCTCTATTTTCCTCCTCTGTTTTCCTCTCTCTGAATTAACAACCCATATTCCATCTTCATTTCCTGCCTATAAAATCCACACCATCGTTGTATATTCCACTAGAAACCAGAATGGGTGTTTATACTTGGAGAACTATAAAAGTTTGGGGTTGAATGAGACAATATATTGTATATTTTAATAATTTAGAGAGAAGAATTTCGTAATAGCTGTTTTAAAACAGGGAAATGCATCTTCCTAAATATATTCTCAGGAAACATACACTCCTCCATTTTTGTAAGTAAGAATCAAATCTCTAAAAAATTAAGACTGAACTAGGAAAAAAAAATCTCAGTTTACACATTCAGCTCAGTAACCTCAATTCAGAGACTTCCAGTAATAGTTCTGTGTTCTCACTTCTATTCAAGGATTCTTTAGAACTTGGTTTGAAGCATAATTTGATTATTTTTCAATAATCCAAGATTTATGGGCTGCAAGTTAAAAAAGCAAAGACTGGATCTTTGAGTTTGTGGTGTCTGGCTCTGGTGGGTTTTTTTGGGAAGAGGGAGAATGCTGTGAATGTTTGAACCTTATTAGTTTCTAAGGAAACAAATATAAAATATACAGGAAAAAGGCCTCTGAAAAAGCATTGCAAATGCCATAGTTATAACAAATCAACAGCTCCAGATTAAAAATGCTGTGTAAGGGAAGAACTTAATTTCTTGCTGCATTTTAATGCACAGTCCCAAGCACCAAAGTATGCAAAAGGTTGAATACATTCATCACAAACATTTCTGTTTTCTCTTTTTACACCAATGAGAAATTGCAAGATTACCAATGACCTTCCTACCAATGAAGCACCATAATTATGGTCATTTGTTATACAACAGAGATGAATGGATAGAATTTACATAGAATAAAAATATTATTTAACAGCTGTTATGGATGTGTGAAGTGCAATCCTAATTTATTTAAATGCTATAAATATATTGGTAATGTATTCTTTTCGAATTAACCTCATGAACCTTATACTGGCAAAACTTCAATTAATATTGCACTAAAATCCATTTCCTCCTGTTGTGGGGAATATTGAATTGGGGAAAATCTACAGCTACAGCAGCAGCTCAGTGCCTACAAGTTTTTGTTTGATTTTTTTCAGTCCTTGGTTCAAGTTTGTGGTATTGGAATTATTTAGAAAATGCTTTAAATTAAAATTAGACCAAACAGACTTCTACAAACCAGCTTTCTTTTCCTGTTATTTAAGCATACAATTAAGTTTTCTGAATGAGGTGCCGAACATTATTTTAAAATGTGAGGTTTGGTACTGTATCCTGCTGTATTCCAGGACTTTTTGCTCATTTACCTGGCTTGGGAGTGAAATAAAAGAGGAAAAGAAAACAGAGCCACGCGGGGCACGTTTAACTCAGCCCTTTCTGGCTGCACATTGCAACGTGGATATAAAGAGAACAACAGATATGTGTGGGGTTTGATGAATTTGGAGGCACAGGGGGATGTTTGCATGTGTTTGTGCCTCACATTTTGGGTTTATCTCTTTTGTATTCCGTCCATCTGCCCCGAGCTGTCATTATTCCATGTTCATCGACAGAAGAGTTATAGTTTGCAAAAACCTATCAGGTAGGCTGGACAGCAGATAATTGAGGTGATGATCAGTGCTAGCAAAAGACAATTGATAGTGATAGTGTCAGAGGCTGCACCTAACAAGATCTGCACCCTCCGTCTCCTTTAGCCTTCCTTTGGAAAGGACAGAATATGGAATAACATGGACATGTCTGATGTGCATCAATAGATAGGATGGCAGTGCATAATACTTCTTGGAACTGCAATCTGATGGTTGTATCTTTTGACATTGCAGCAGGTTATTAAATAGAAATGTGAACTATTAAGAGATGATCTTGACTTTCAATACATTTTTATCAAAGTCAAAAAATAGTTGACACCATCGAGCGGATCCACTTTGTGAAGGAACAGAAAAATCCAGCGTTCCAGGAGAGTCAAGGATTGTAATTGTCTCCTTCCTGAAGAGGAAGGCAGAGCTCAAACTGCAGATATTTCATGGAAATAGACAAATTAACCAATGTAAATAAGCACAATTATATCAGAGTATAAATAAATAGGTACCAGTCCGATTTCATGTGTAAAGCTACCGGTGAATTAACCAGCTGGAACAGTGCCAGGTATCAGAGTCAGCTGATCCAGGTTCCCACTGGGAATGTGTCCTCTCCTCACACGAGGCTGATCCAGGTGTGGAGCTCAGAACACACAGCACTTCTCTGATCCACAGGGAAAGCAGCTGGCCCCTGTCTCTGAGGAGATCAGTACCCAAAATTATTCCTTGCAATTACAAAACTGAATGGATGACACTGAACCGTGGGGATGTATTTAAATCTCATTCTTCCAAAAGCATCACATCCTCTTCACTTCATTTTGGATTATCTTTACACTTCCCTGGACTTTTAAAAACGTGCTTTTCCTTCCTGACTTTTAAGAATCTACATCTTTATTTCAACCCAAATGTTCTGTCCCTGCTCTCAGCTCCGTGACAGCCTCCTGCAGAACTTGTTAAACATTTTCACTGAACGGATGAGCTCTTGCACAAGACCCATTTGGCCAACTCCAAGTGTCCCAATTTTGCACCGCTGCACATTTTCCATTGTGCAGGAAGGGTCAGCGTGGGCAGCCTGGGGTAGGATTTATCCTCCTCTGCCCAGCTGTAATGTATGCAAGGAAGCCATGGCTTTGCATGGCTATTAAACACCCTATAGTCTATATAAAAACATGCAAAGTTGAGGCTTAATAGCAATAAAATATTATGGGTACTGCCCTCACTCATGGCCGAGCGAGCACGGCCCTTGACTGGGTAATTGGCAAACCACACACTGTGGCTCTCCCACGAATAATCATGTTTTTTCATTAGGGGAACAATAGGGCTGCTTAACCCTCTAACTCTGCTTCCCAAAATGCCTCTCCATGGTTTTGGGGGCTCCTCCTGAGCATCCTGCGCTCCCCTTCCCAGCAGTGTGCTCACAAAGCCATTACATTCCTGCTCTGTGGCACTGAGGCTCTGCTGGCTTTTATTTTTCCCCGAGGCTGGGAGCCTCTGGGAGGGACTGGGACACATTAATGGAAAAGATCTGCTCCCTAATTCATGGCATTTCAGAGACCTTTGAATATATTGGGCTCCGGTTGAATTAATGTCATTTCAGCCAGGACAGGAAGTTTACTGTAGTTTGTCAACTATCATTCATTTAGGAAGTCCAGTAATTTAATGTGCAGCAGAGGGCAGGGAGATGGAAGACGGATCTGGATGAATGATGTGGGATTTTTTAAAAAAACGTGCGTGGAGTCACATGGGAAAACATCACTCAGCTGATGAGAGTACGGTGCAAATCCTTCCAAGGAGAGGGGCTGATTTCTGCCACAAACCCAGCCTTAGTCAGCACAACCAGGAGCACCTGGACCCCCCTCCTTCCACCCCAATTTCTGAGAGGTGAGGCCTGTCCCTTTAATGCAGGGAATTGATTGATTTATGGCCGCGTGATGGATCGAACGATCGTCGACGGAATTACACTGAATTATGGTGACACTGCTTCTGCTCCACAAGCCACTCCCCATATGTCCTATAACTCAAAAGCAGAATGACAATAATACTATCTATGAAATTTATATTCATGATTATAAATTAATTCTTTTTTGGCCAGACCAGCAGCAGCAGCAGCCTGGCTTTGCAATTTCCAAACAGCATTTATGGCATTGGCTTGGGAATACTATCTATCAAGCTTGGTGACAAATGTGGTGGATGATGGTCTCTGCTGCCGCTGGCCCCAACATCCACTTGTGTTACAGGGGCAAAGAAAATGCTATAAAATAACAGGACTCCTTGAGCTGCAATTTCTGACCAGTGTTCCCGGCCTAACACCAAGCTGCACGAGTCCTCTGTGAAATGAATTTTGCCTAGGAGGGAAATATGGACACCAGGCTGTATTCCCATGTGGGAGGAGCCAGAGGTAGCAGGAAAGAAATGTTGGGAAGTGGAGAGTCTGCACCCAGTGCAGGAGCACCTGAGAGTCAGGGAAATTCAGCCTCTGACCTGGGGCTGCTGAACCCCTTTCCATGCCAGGGTAGAAGAAGCACCAGCGCTTTTCCACACAGTATTGGATAATTTAAGAAAAAAAATTATGTAAAGAACCTTTAAAAAGTGAGAAAGAGGAGGAAGGGGAATGATGTGACATCTTCCAGCAGCAGGGAAAATGTTGCAGATGTGCTGCCAGCAGATCTCACTGATCACAGAGCAGTGTGAGAGCAACGATTGCAGAGCAGGGCTTGGCTTCCACCAGGGACACACCAGCTGCAGAGTCACTTTATGGGCACTTTGAACAGCCCTGAAATGCCAGCAGTGCCCTTTGGAGGTGCTTTTTTCATTCTGGGAGCTCCTGGCTGGCCTGTGACCCTGCAGTGAAACCCACTGATGGCACTGACGTGTGCAGGGGGCTCTCCATGTCTGCTTTCCCCTTTGTCACAGGAAGGCTCTGGAGTGGCAAAGATTGACAGTCAGGATGCAGCTTTACCCCAGATCATCACACCTGTACAGAAAAGATCTACTGGCCTAAAGCAATCACCTAACAATGGGTGATAGAAATTAGGAGTAATGATCATGTTTGTATGCAGACACGAGTTCCATTGAACAGCAAAGTGGTGCAAGATGAGGAGTAAGTCACTACTTTTGAAGTATTCACTTGGCCATAATAATTGCTTTTTTTTGCTTTAGGAAAGACATCCTTTGCAAAAATGCCAAGTTAGCAATGCTTCCCTTCACCTGTTACTTAGCCTGAAGAAAACCTCTAAAACTCTCTGAAGTTGTCTTCTCTCTCAGAGTTTTTTAGGTTGGGTTTTTTTCAGGTGAGTGCCAACCGACCTGTGGTGCTGAGCACTTTGCTCCTTCACTCACAGATCAGCAGGGCTGGCCCCAAGCCCCACCTGCTGCTTTTCAGCCCCTGTCGGGAGCGATTTCCATCACCCGAAGCACTGCTGGGACCGCTGTCTGTGTGACCAGCTCGGGGATCTTGGCTTCTCTTCACCGTGGCTGCTCCCAGGGCCAGGGCAGCTTTTCACCACGACCTCTTGCCACCTGCTGCCGTGAGAAAGAGGGGCTGTTTGCAAGGCTGTGACTTCCCTAATCTCCCTCAGGCACCTTTGGACTTCGTAGCCCGCCCCACCCGCTCCCATCTGGTTTCCATGGCATCAGCAGCCGCTGTCCCTTAGCACAGGGCTGCGCTGCCGGCAGTGACACTCTCCAGGCAGGAGTCCCTCCGTGTAGAGCAGCTTGTTGTGGCAAAGGGGCTCCTTAGCACCATGACCCCGTTAATGTGGGCTCTCCAGGGAGCAGGACTGGGAGAATCTCTCCGGCGAGGCACTGAGTTATCCCGAGCGTCAGAAACTCCTGCCCTTGTCCTGGTTGTAAACACGAGGATGTGGGAGCAGCTGCAGGTGAGGGCAGTGCCACTGAGCTCTGCCTTTGCATTCCTGCCCCGTTTTCCTCCTCTGCCTTCTCTCTCCAGCCAGCTGGGCTGGCTTCCAGCTCCCCATGCAGCCCTTTTCTACCCATTTATTTCCTATAGCATCTTAACTTTCCTTCTGAAACACAGAAAGAACCTGCAGAAAGAGTCCAGCCCTGTGTACAAAGATACTTTGGAAAAGTTGGGATCCAATAAAAACTCCAGTTCATCTCTTCTCTGCTGCCTGCCCTACTGTCAGTAATAACCTGCCCATGTTCCCTGTGCCTTCCCCACTCTCTATTTATCATTTTCATACCCTGCTGCCATCCTGTCCAGCCTAACTTTCTCCTCTCCCATCACCTAAATGCTTTTCCACCACCCTTCTATGTAAATTCTGGCTTAGACTTTGTTAGAGTAACAGAAATGCAGCTTTATTGCACTGTGAGTCTCCAACATAGTGAATCCCATTAATGGGAAAGGTTTTTCCATCCGTTCCAAGTGAACGGAGATGCAGCTCTATGGAATATAGCTGTGGTGCTGGAAAATCTATATAGACAGCAGAGGAGACAGAGGAAGGGTGTTCATTTACATAGTTTGTGGTCTTGGTTGGAAATTCAAGGTGAAAGATGGGCAGATTTCCTTTGGGTGCAAGCGGTGTGAGATCCCAAAAGTCCAGGTGGGAGCAAAGTGAGGAGAGCAGGCTGAGCCAGGGGTTAATTCAGCTTTGGAATACTCACCTAAACCCAGAGGGCACTGAGGGACAGAAGATCTCCTGAGCAGCCCCACAAGCACACCCAAGGCTGTGATTTGGGAAGGATTTAAATAAACCCCACCCCGATGGTTGCCTGTTCTGAGGGAAGCCCAAGCACTCTCGCCAAAGGTCTGCAGCCACACAGGAGACCAATCCTTCCTCTGGTTATGAGTAGATCCCTTCCAAAAAAAATGTGTTCCTTGGCTGTGGAGCTGCATTTTGACTGTCTGATGAATCAGACATAAACTATCCCAGGCTTTGAGGAGCTCATTATTCCGAGCACTTCCCTTGCTGTTCTCCATGGCCAGCCAGCAGAGCCTGGAAGAGTTTCTGCTGACTCGTCTCTTCCAGCCTTGGAGACAAAATCCTGACCTTGCACAGCGAATTTAATTGTGCCAGGGCTCAGTGGAGACCTGGGCAGCAGGAGTTCCACAGAGCAATCCTTCACTTCCACACCTGCAGCGCTGCAGGGAGCTCCTGAGGGCTGCTGAAGGGAAAAGGAGATTTAGATACTTTCTCTAAATGAAATATCCTAACGGTGGTAGTGCCAAAATCAAGCCCAAATATTAATCTAATGGAAGGTGGGAGCTGGAGCATCTTCGTTGTTCTCAGATTGAAGGGGGGGGTTTGGAAGTGTAGTGAGGCATCGAGATCATGGCTCTGCCAAGAGGCTGCTTGGACATTCCACTGGGAATCTGGGAATATTTCCAAATTATTAATCTGTGAATGGTCACTAGTTGTGATTAGTTGTGAAATGTGGCCTTTTTTAGCATTTATTTTTATTCTGTGTGTTTGCATTATGGTTGCCTCCATCCATGTTTGATCAAGCCCTGAGGAATAAGGGCATCATTAAAATAAAAAAGATTCCTAATGAAATTTAATCGCTTATTTGGGAATCTTGATTTCTGATTCATCTTAACAAGTCCCTGCAAACTAAAAGGGGGAAAATTACTGCCCCATCCTTGTAATTATGGCATTTCACAATCTCTCAGGATTATCAGTGGAAAAAAACCATAACACACTCTGGACATTACATTGCCTGAAATCATCAGTGAATTTGAGATTTTTCCTCATCTCTATTTCCTGTTCCTTGTTTTCTGATTTTAGTCTCCTGCTCACCCTGGCAGCATGGAAGGAAAATAGGTATTACATGGAATTACTGCATGATGCTTGTGTGGGTCTTGGTTTGGAATATTTTCCAGAACTCTTCTAGGAAAATAAAATGGCAAGGACTCCCAAAAACTTGCACACAAATGACAGCAAATCTAGAGATGCTGGGAAAATGGATTTTAGCAGATCCACAGAGGGATCTGACAACCATGGGCTGTGGGGAGAAGTTTTACTGTCTGTGTGAGCAAACAATGGAACAAAAATGGGGAAAAATGGGAAATATTGTAATTGCAGAGACTGACAGATTTGAAGAAAGCACAGGATAAGGGACACACCAAAAAACAAAACCAGTTTAAAAAATATTTTTATATCTACTAGTAGAATGGGACCAGAATAATTCTAGCTGTGAAACTCCAGAGGTGGGATGGCATTCCAGCCAAAATGAATCTACTTACTGAGCTGTAAAACAGGTGGTAAAAATCCTGATGAAATTTGAAAAATATTAATGGAACTGTGGAAAAACAGGAGCATCCTCAAACACAGCTTGTCTGGGCTGCCTAGAGTTCTAATGGAATTTATTTTTCAAATTTAGTTGAAAAAAAATTAATTCCCCTGCTGAAATTCCAACTTGCCAACTCTCCAGCCCAGGTGGATTTTTATAGCCAAGATCTAAACCCCTGAAAAATAGCAGTGTGGAATATAATGGAAATGCTGACACAACCTACATTACAGCTGCACGAATTGTGCCACTATAGTTTATGGAGAGCCCATTTTGGGCTTGTCAGGTTTTTAAACACAGGCTGTTGTAAATTTGAAAGAAGACTGGCTTGTCTTTAGGCTTTAAGGCTGTACATATTAGCAGAGATGGGCTTGAACCAAAATTTCCCTTTCTCAGATGCCTTTTTGGACTTTGGGACAACTGGAAATCTCACCTGAGCATCACATTGCCATCATTGTCCTCATTTTCGTTTGGTTGTTCTGTTTTGATTTGTTTTTTGTTTTTACTGGGGGGAATTAGCTCTGCTATGAAAGAGTCCCTGGGGACAAACACAAAGTAGGAGGATCCTCCCCTAGGTAGAAAAAGGTTGTGAGGAGAAACACAAGTGCAGTTCACAGTGCACAAGTTCCTCCAGGTCAGTGACAGGGTCAGGATTGAGCTCCCAGTCAGTTTTAGCCCAAAAGGCAAAATTTCCCTGTTACCTGAAGTCTAACACCTCTGGCAGGAAAATGTGTGTCTGTTTGAGCTGCACTGCAACAAAAGTTTCCAGGCTGAAGCCACAGCTTGGCCTCAGAAAATTAAGGATTCTGTCTTTAATTAGTGCTTGTGGAGGAAGTTGAATTCAGGGTGAAAAGCTGTTCCCAGGAGCTCTCAGGAAAGTTTATCCTGAACTTGTAAAAACAAAGGAATTGTGGAAATGCAGATTAAAAACTAAATATCAGCACTTGGGCCCAGTGTAATTTGATTGATAAGAGCAGCAGGACATCCCTTAGTGCAAGCCCAAAGGTGGCACCTTCCTAAGGTGGATGAAAGCTGCCTTCCATCTGCATGAATTAACCCAGGGAAAGGCAAAGAGGGAAAATCCATTTAAATCTGCATTAATCTTTTATTGGCTTTCCCACTTCTCATAAACAGTTTGTAACCATACATATATCATCATCCCAAACATCAAGTATAACTTCTCACTCAATAATCCAATTGATATCCAGCTGATATATTCAGTAGCAACAGTTCGTAAATGGGGCATTTTATAACCTAGGCAAAGGTTAATCATCCTTAGCTTCTTAAGTGTGATCTTAACTGTACTGCTCTGCTCACCAGTGGATTTCCAGCAGTGCTCTGGCTTGTAGTTAATTAGGAGGCAGATTCTTCACTGGTGTTGAAAGGGAAGCCAGGATGTTAAAATATTGTCAGGAGGTGCCCTATTTTTGGGTGGTCAGCCGTGACTGCCAGGAGCCACTCAGCTTTTTGTGATTATCAGGCTCTTCAGAGAGATGTCACACTGAGCACCCAGGCACTGGGGACGTTAGAACCACTTGTCTGTTTTGTTGTGGTTGCCTTTGTTCAAGTCTGCTTGTGGCCTGTCAGGAGTCAATCAGCAGGAAGTCAGAGGAGCCCTGGCTCTGCACCAGACAGCAAAGCAGAAAGTCTGACCTGGTGGCACCACAGTGACACCATCAGCAGCATCAGCAGCCTGGCCTGGTGGCCACACCAAAGGCTTCCATCATCCCTAAGCATCCTGCAAACAAAGTGGTGACACAGCTCAATTTAATCTCCCTGATCCCTCCTGAGGACCTCTCTTCTTCAGGCTATTCCCACATAGACAAAAAGATTTTGTCTCACTGAACCTATTTATTGACCACAGCTGTCACCCCTGCTCTGACCAGTGACCTTATCTGAATATTCAAATCCATTGTAGATCACAAGTTCAAATGATTTTCTTACCCTTTGAAAGCCCTGTTTTCATAGTGAGCTGATTGCCCATGACAATATTATAAGGGGTGTAATTGAGATTCTACAAACAATTTGCACCTCAGGTTTACAAAAATAATATATACAAAAGTGGGAATGCTGCTGACATTCCCTTCCCCCAGCTCCTCTGAGCTGATCCTGTTTGTGGAAACCAGGATGGCCCTTCCAGATACCCAGTGATACACAAGGATTTGAGAGGGATGTGCCAAACCTGCTGCTGCAACTGAGAATCCACTGAGTCCAGTTCATCCTTTGGAATGAATGGGAATCATGGCCAAAGACCCAGCACAGAAACTCACCTTTCTTCTTTCCCCAAGCACCAGTGACTTTCCTGAGCAGGGAAACTCCCAGGGCCAAGCCAGGGGACTTCAGTGCCTTGGCTGTAATGGAGTCAAAGAGGTGCAAACACAACACATTCCATCTCCTGGCTTTTTATGGCATTTCTCATTTCTGTTTTGATTGTCCACCTCTGATAATTTTTCTTCTTTCTTCTCTGATATTTTCTCACAAAGAGCAGAGGGCAAACTTTCTAGCATTGAACTGAAACCTTAATCTGTGCTACATAAATGACCTCAAATTGTCAGAATTAACTGATCCTAGCAAGAAGCCCAACATCTCAAGCAGTTCTTACCCAGCTTTCTGCCTGTCTGTCCAGCATCCCATTGTCTTCATCATCCTGCTTGAAGATACTGGGTGTTGCTGGTTTAAAGAATAATGAGACAATGGAGTGGGGAGAACCAGAATGTCCAGCTGGGTTCAGTTGGACTGAGGTGTACACAATTAATGAAAATTGAACTCACAGAAAATTTGGCTTGCTCAGACTCCTGTAATAGAGCAGGAATGAGTCCAAGTCTGGTCAGACTCTGCAGGGGTCCATGAACTTCACAGACCATGTCAGTGTAGCCTCAGCTGAGAGCAGGAAGCACATGGCAGGGAAGCAGATTTTGCAATTTTATGCTGTATCAGTGAAGAAAAAGGTGAAATGCTACAAATTCAAAACTGAAAAGCAAATAGAGGATGTGGGTGAGAAAGTCCACCCAGAGGTTTGTGGTGATCTCTTCAACAGGAGGAGTCCATGGACATCAAGGGTGTCCTCAGGAGAAAAGCCCAGACACAGAAATCCCAGATGTGCCCTTCTCACAAATATCTCACAAAACTGGGAAAAACTCTTACAAACCCTGATTTCCTGGGGGGAGAAGTGCTGCATCCTCTGCTGGTGCTGGTTGGAAACACCAAACTGACAGAGCCTTCCTAACACGTGCTCCTGTAACTTTCTTGTCCCTCATTTTCTGCACCTCTGAGAGTCACCCCAAGGATTTTTCCTGGTGCTATTTATTCCTGCATTATTATGAAGTGTCCAGTGTGGAATATAAGGCTTAAGTGCAGCCAAGTTCATAAAGCCTTTGGAGCTCATTACGTGGATGGCAGTACAGGAGTGAGGAGCATTGCTGTAAATTTGAATTTTCTGCCGTATGTTTTCTAAATGCCAACATAAATAGCCCAGGAAATAATAAAATGAATAAAACACACGACTTCATTCGAGTTCCATTCGGAAAGACAGGGTGTGAAATGAAGAGTTCTGTTCTCCAGGTGGTGATCTCCATGCATAGCAGAGTGTTTGTCCTGAATTTCATTGCTTTGGAAAAAAGTCATGGAAACTCTTGATTTAGCTGGCGTTTAATGTGTGTTTTAAATAACTTCTGTGACATAATCAGCTACCCAGGGACTCCAGGAGGGAACTCAGAGAGCAGTAAAGCTCCAGCTGTGGCTCTCCATGCCTGGCCACTGCTTTGCTGGGTACACAAACCCCACCGTCCCCGGGTTCTGAGCTGGGGCAGCACCGAGGCCCAGGGCTGTAAATCACGAGCCATGGGCAGGTATGTTAATGTCTCCAGCTATCCATAAATGAACAGTCATGGACAGCAACATTCTCTTTATTGTTATTCCAACAGAGACCTTATTTTTCTCTTTTATTATTAAAGCTTCTGTTTTATTTTTTTGCAAAACGTTTTATCTGCTCAGAGCTTTGGCACATGAGAATTCTTGCCTTTCATAAAACCCAGTCTCCTTTACATGGATTGAGTGGCTCTGTATTTATAAAATTATAACCTTAGATAACTCAGACTCTAAATAAATACTGAGAAGAAAGTCACAGGGCCACCGATTTTGCAAGATTCCCTAAAATCCTGAGAAACCACATTGGAAACTGATATGAAGAATGCTGGCAATGCTTTAAATTAAGTGTTTTTAATATGCTTAACCATGCATTTAATTTAAGCTTAATGAGACAGTTATTGTATGCTGACTAAATACCATGAGCTTATTAAAAACATATTTACAGAGATTAACAGTGATGTAATAGATACATATTTATGCCATCATTGGTAAACTGCTAATACCACATCTTTAATTAATTGGCATCTACTCAATATAGAGTGAGGCTCTGGAGAGATTTGTTCTATTTGGTTTATGTTGATGAAGCACCAACTGGTTTAATGAGGGTTAATTGATCTAATAACTATTAAAATATACATTTCCCATTCTGTGGTGATAGGGCTTAAATGAACATATATTCAAACAACTGGAATTTAGTCTGTTCTCAACAGGATAATTCAGCTGCCCACAGTTGAGTGGGGGCTTAAATAAGTGAGGGAAAATTAAATATTCCAGGAAACAGCAGAGTAAGAAATGAAACTGAAATAAAAAACAATCACAGAAATACCCAGCAATAGGTGGGGCATAAGACACAAAAGTCTGAAGGGCTTTTGGAAGTGTCTTAGATGTGGTCAGGAGCTCAGGAGTTACTGCTGGTTGTCCTACCTGGGCAGTTCTTGGTGCTGAGAGGAATTCTCAGTGCTGCTCCTGCTGGTGTTGCCACAAATGTTTGCCATGGACCCCCCACACCAGGGCAGGTTAATTTAACCCACGGGGTCTGTTTGGAAAGCTCTGACCTGTGTGTGCTGTGCTGACCATGGCTCCCTAATTCTGCCTGCTGCTGGAATGTGTGTGTGTGCCTAATGGAAAATCTACGAGCATTTTCGGAGCGGTTAAAGCACACTTTCCACTGGTTTTAATTTAATTTTACTTTTTTATGAAGAATCTTAGGGAAAGGGCACAGTGAAAAAGCAATGAAAGCCAAATTGCTGTACATGAAGTTTCATTTCTGGAGAGCCAGGGAGATTAATTCACTTGGCTGTGACTTGTTCATTACTACCCCAAGCTAACCAAAAAAATGAAATATCACAGGGAGCAGCTCCTCTCTTCCATAGGTTGTAACAGTGCCCTGATCAAGGGCTGTGGAAAGGAAAATATTCTGGTTAATCTCCTGAAAATGCCACACCTGCACTGAGCAAATTATTCTGATGCTGCAGTTTTGTTTGCTGATTCTGATAGGATTGTTTTTCTGGCTGTTATTTTATTTTATTATATTTTATCTGGACATTTTTCAGTGCTCCCCAGCGTGGTGTGAGGATGAGGCACTCGCTGATCAGGAGGCTCTCACCCAAGATTTTCTGAATTCCTGATTCTCCCATATCCACTCTGCCAGGGAAGGGAGTGCAGGAGTTTGTGTGTGTGTGAATTATCAGAGAGAACAGAAGGACCTCTAAGAAGGATAAAAATAATAATGATGAGAAGAAAGTTGAATTATTCTCTGTTGTATTGTCCATGAGGGTGAGAGAGGCCTATAAAAGATCAAAGGTGATATCCTGACACAGGGATAATTAAAATATTCTGCCAGGCCTTTATTTGGCACTTAGCTTGCCTGTAAGAGTTTACAGCAGAACTTCACAGCACCCATTTATATGGCTTAAATTCTGTAATGACTCTAAATTCTTTGTTGAACCTTTTTTTAGGGAAAAATGTTAACTCTTAATAAGTGACACTGCATTTTATCCTGAATCAAAAGCCTTTTCTTTGAAAACGGCTTAATTAACTTTTCCAGGTTCATAACATTTTCATTTATTCCTCTTTTTTTGTTTTCAAATGGTTTTTTAAGTTTTCCAGTGATAGTGATAGAGGTTTCCTAATGTATTAAAAAAACACAGAGTGTGCCCAGTGGGATCTGCAATCTGATTAGCTTTCAGTTTGAAGCTAAAGGAGGAGATTAAGCAGAGAAGGACTGCTGTGCTATTAAAAAGAAAACCTGATTTCTTCTAGCCATTAGCCAGTAAAATGAGTACAGCTGTCAGCAGAATGGCTAAATATATTACAAAGTGAAGATTAGCAGGTAAATATTTGAAAATTATGCAAGTTTTGGAGTGTGTGAGGAGCTAAATTCTGCTCTTAGGGGTGACTTTTAAAGCTGGAGTCGTGATACTGCAACCCACAGGGTTTGGGATTGTCTTTGAAGAGCCTCTTTGTACAGGGTTTCATCCAGCTCTGGGCACAGCCAAACTCCAAGCTGTTGCCACAATAAATAACAAAAATAAAATTCTAATCCCACTGAATCCCACGAAGCAGCTCCAGATTTATACCTGGAATTTGGTGTGAAGTGGCTTCACCCTGGTGTTTCACCTCCCTGTTTCCCCCTAAACACTTCCCAAAGCCTTTCCCAAGAGTGGAAGTGCTGCTGTTCTCCTTGAACCTCTGAACATTTGAAGTGGTAAAAGCTAAAAAGTCTCCCATAAAAATTGAAGGGTATCCAGCTCCTATTTCCAGCCTTAGATTTTCCAGTGTTTTGGATACATCTCATCAAGCAAAGGATCTGAAAAGCAACTTCTATAACGCTTTCCACAAAGGCAAAATGCAGTTTTGGACCTGAATTAGACACAAGTTGTCCAATCTCTGAGCAGTACATCCATTTCTCCCATTCCTGGGGACCTGCACCTTTGTACAGACACCATCAGAAGCTGTTGTATCCCTGCTGGAATCCATTCCTGCCTAGAGCAGAGCAGCTATTTAACACAGCCTGCTTTATGAGGATGCAGTCTAGCAAAATGTCATGGAAAACCAATTTTCCTCCTGCAAAACAACTGCTTATCTCAGATAGCATCAACTCAGAAATGAAGTCAGAGAACAGAGGGGGGAACCTGATTAGAAAAGAGTTGATGTAGGAAGTCCTGGAAGAGGAAGGGTTAGTGGCAGATGGAGATGTGGTGGGGGATGAGAGTTTCCAAATGCACTTTTAGACCCCAAAACAATAGATTTAAAACATCAAAAGGATAATGCAGGTATTTAGACTGGAGAAGAAAACAAATAGATTCAAGTTTACAGTATACATAGAATTGTTTCTCTTGTGTACCCTGAGCCATTTGTGAATTCACACACACACATCTCCTGAGATATAAACAACCATGTAAGGCGTTGGATCTGTCTTTCCCACACCTTTTGGAGCATTAATTTGACAGGTTGTACTATATTTAGGCCCCATCTCATCTTTGGCTTGACTTGGTACCTCTTTTCTGTGTAGCTGAGGAGTGTTTAAGTAGTGAGTCTCAGATCTGGGGGCTGTGGGACTGTGCAGGGGTGAAAAGCAAAGGGACAGGGAGCAGATGTTTAAGTTCACCAGCATTAGCAAAGCCCCTAAAGTCTGAGGATAAGTGTGTGCTAAAAACCCATCGAGTTGCATCAGCTGGAGGCCCAGAGCTGAAGTTAAGCAGATGTTTTGGGGAGAGGGGTGGACGGCTGCTGATGCCACAGCACAGGAATTAAACATATGTGTAGTGTGAGCAGGCTCATCACCTGTGCCCAGGCAGGTTTCTTGTAGGGTGTGTGTTTATTTATTTTCCTGCAAAGCATTTTGCTTTCATACAAAAACATTGCAAGCTGGCAATCCAAGGCAAGTACCATTAGTCTCATTTTCTAATCAAGTGCTTATGAATTAGAGGAGACTGGCTCTGCCCATCCCGAGTTAATTCCTTTCCCCTGCTTTTTTCTTTCTCCTCACCGAGGAGTCCAAGGGTTAAACCATCCCAACATGCCTCACTCTCAATTTATAAACCAGAAAATCTTCCATAAATCAAAAGTTACAAACAGACTTTGTAATGTCATAACTCTTGTGACGGCTCTGCCTTTGATTGATTCCTATACATACATTCTGTCTGATTACCATAATGTGTTCTTGTGGGACAATTCCAGCAGGGCAGAGGGAAGGAGCAAGGAAAGAAGTAAATAACAAATGGTCCTGACTCCTCCTCATCGAGAGTGATTTCAGTCCAATGTTCCATCATATCAACTGGGAAAGAGAGTCTTAGGGTTTAGGCAATCAATTACAGATATGTGTAGAGGCAGACACAATCATTTCCCTGATTGTCACCAGTCTGGAGCAGTGACACAGGGAAGTGATCCATCAGTCTATTTCCAGTGACAATCAGAGAAAGATGGCAGACACTTGGACACTCACAGGCCCCTGGATTGGCTGGCTGGCGAGATTGAAAAATAGCTGTATTTCAAACATAGCTAAACCTTTAAATACCTCTGGTGGAAGGTTTCAGACATTCCTAGAAAACATTTAGAGCTGTTACAGGAGTCTCTCCCATTACAGTGGGTGGCAAGGAGAGTAAACCTGCCTTGAAGTGCATTAGAATAGATAGACTGAAGTAACCATGGTTCAGCCAGGAATATCAAAGTCCTTTCTGATTTGCCAGCTTTGCTTTTCCTCTGCTTTAATGCTGTGTTTTTAATAGGTAATCTATATTTTTTTAAGCAAAGAACAGAAAATTAGCTCATCTTTGATCAGAAATTCAGCATTAGATTTTAGAGGGCATTTGTTCTGTTGCTTTTTCATCAATGTGCAGGGTTTAATTTACATTACAAATCACCACCAAGGTGCAAAGTGTGGCCAGTTCAGCAAGCTGAGAAATCCCCTCTTCTGATAACATTTAGACATTGTCAGAGCCCTACAGAAAAACAACCCACACACTCCCTGGGTCTTTAGTGGCCAGCTGACCTCAGACTTAAGGGATTTATTGGTTTCTTCTCCTAGCAAAATTCTTTTAAAGAAAGAGAATCCACACATTGATGGTTTGAAACAGAAGCCCCAGATCAGCATCCCACGAGCTGTGGAGGGCTGGCTGCAAGCTTGGGATGATGGAGAAGCAGCAGCTCTCCACATCCAAGTGCTGGATGAGCAATTTTCTGATGTTCTGGACTTTCCAGGCCCACCTCTCACCACTTCCCCCCCGGATAACTGAGAATCACAACTTCCCCCTGCAGGCAAAGCAGCTGAGCCCACGGGGACTGTGCAGGGACGTGTCCTCCTCATCTTCATCTTCATCTTCATCTTCATCTTCATCTTCATCTTCATCTTCATCTTCATCTTCATCTTCATCTTCATCTTCATCTTCATCTTCATCTTCATCTTCATCCTGAGCTGTGCCCTCACCTCCTTCCCAAATCCTCACTCGTGGGGGGTTTTAAGGCTGAACTTTGAAGGCAGAGATGCTGTGCTTAGGCTGGGGGAAGGTGAATCCCCCAAAGGCACAGGGAAAATCCTGCCCCGTGGCCTGGCAGATCCCAGGCTGTGGTGGAATGGGAGCTCTGCCAAAGCTGGCAGTGAGGAGGTGCTGGGGGAGGAAGAAGCTGTCCCCAGGCAGCTGAAGTTGAGGTAAATTTTATGCTGCACCCTTACAAAGGACACGTTTTTGGCAGCCCAGGGAAGGAGAGAGGCTCAAGGAGTGTTTGATCCTCTCAGCCCTCAGCTGCCATGGGAGGGGGAGATGCTCCCACAGGGCTTTCATTGAAGGAGCCTCTTTCATGTCCCCCAGGGGTTGTGGTGGCATCCAGCACTTCTCTGGATGCCTCTGCTGCTCCCCCAGTTTGCACCCAGCTCCCCAGCAGGAGAGGGAGCCTGACTGTCCCACGTGGGACTCCCTCACCCCTCTCCTCCACACACAGAACACGCCAAGCTCTGAATTCAGGACACTGATCCCTGTCCTGAGAGATGGCTGCTGTCCTCAAGCATTCCAAACACGTGGAAACATCACGTTTTGGTGGCTTCTCAGGTGGAAAAGGCATGAAAACCAAATCTGGGAGCTCACATTAAAACATACCCAGGCCTCCTCTCTAGGACACCGCTGACAAACTTCTTGGATAACATTAGTCTGACGGCAAAATGTATAAAATAGAATTTATTATTAATTCATAAAGAGCTTTGATATCTTATCTATTGCTCTTCTCTTGTAATGATTTTTAATGTCATCATGGTTTTTAATTTTGCATGAAACCCATCGTCGTCTGTTTGCATTTGTTTGGTAAACCTTGTCTGTTTTATTAAGAAAATCCTGAGGCTTCTGTGGGTATTTCTGCAACAATAAGAAAAAAGAAATATTAGTAGTGATTTGTTTCTAGCTCAATGCAACATTAATTTCAGCACTACGTTATGAGGATTTTATTTTTTATAATTTCTCAACCTAGGGAAATATTTCCCATTCCCAAAATCCAGCAATCCAAATGATGAGTGAAAAATCCTCAGTGTCCTAAGGTCTTGTACAAACCTTAACTTACCTTTTATTTACTGTGTATGCTCCTGCAAGCCAATAGGAACCATAACTCCATTTAGATAATAATAATCAAATTATCCAAACCTGGGAGAACATGCTTTATAGATTTTGGTCTAAATTTAATACAAAAATGCAGTAGTCCTTGTTTGGAAGAGTTTATTAAGGGTTAGCAAAGAAAAAGCTTTTTCAATAGTCTATAACTCTCTAATGGCCTTTTTCAAATAAAATGGGAAAGAATTTGCAAAGAAACCTATATCAGTGAGCTGCAATTGTAACATTACAGTACAGGTCTATAAATCTTGACATGTTCAGAAGATTGCCTAAACCAGCAATACAATCTGTCCAAACCTCATTGTCTCCACGACCAGCCAGACTCATTTTAAGAAATGTATGTGGTCTTCAACCTAATTTTATCACCTTCATTTGTAAACTAGTCAATCAATCAAAGCATCCTGTGAGTCTAAATAGAAAAAGGAGTGCATTTTCATGCATTTCCAGACAGCACAGTCAAAAATTAATCTCCACTTGATCAGACATTCCTTGCCCTCATCTCAATAGACCATCATTAGGGTCAGCAATGTATATTAAAAATAGAGTTGCAGGGAAGTGTGTGCTGGGGATGCTTTGCAAGGTACCTGCAGCCAGCTCAGGGCTTCCCTGGAGACAAGGCTGGGCTCACCCAGCACAGAGCAGCCTCCAAATAAAGTTAGAAACGGGAAAAGGACAATTTCCAGGAATTTAAATGTTTTTTTGCACCCTGGGCACAGGGAGTAACAGCTTGGTGGGTAAAGTAGGATCCCAAAGATGCCATCTCATGATCCCTCTCCTGTTCCATATCTGCAGACATAATTCCTGAATATTTTCCCACTCGTATGTGTATTTGTGTGAGATGAGGCTGGGGCTGGGCAGGTTTGTGCTAGGGGATGGGGAATGGGTGTGCACTGTGCCCCAAAGCCTCAATTCCTGCTTTTCCACTGTGGAATTCATGGCCTTGTTCCTGGGCAGGTTTGGTGCAGTGCTGCCCTGCACCAAGGCAGGGTGGGAATGACCCCTCCTCTCCCTTCCAGCTGCTTTTCTCACCTCAGGCAATGCTGAGAGCCCAGTGAATGCTGGAATGGGGCCTGCAGGGTTTTCCAGTTGGAGCTGGAGCTCCAAAAAACAGCAAAGCCACCAAACTGCCCATGGAGACCTGTCTGAGCAGCTCCAGGAGCCTGCTCTGGCTGGGCTGGGGCAGGCAGGGTAGAACAGGCAAGAGAAATATTCCCCAGACCAGCAGGAACTGTGCCAGGGAGGGGCTGGGTGGTGTTGGAGGGCACAGCACATCTTTGGTTTGTTTGGGAGCATAAGAAATATTCCAGGATGGGAGCTTCCCAAGATCCTCTTTCCACCTTCCAGTCCTGGTTTTCTCTGGCTGCCTTCCCCTGCAGCTGCCACCTCCCTGGACAAAACCACATTTAAGGATATTGAGCAGCAAGGATGTGGCAGGCAGGGGGGTTTCCTGTCCTGTGCTCTTCTAGGGGAAGCTCAAAGGGTTTGTGATCTTAAGTTGAAGTTTCTGAGTGGGAGCAGAACTTACAGCAGCAGTTCCAGTTCCTCAGATGAGGAAGAGTTGTTTTCTGCTCTGGGGAAATGGTTCAGTCCCATGGCAGGTTTTCTTTTCTTTCTAATTATTGAATTGCAGCACAAACCCCATCTCCAAAAGCAGAATGGCAGTGGTAGAGAAGGTGTTGCTATAGCAGCAATGGCAGCACTGACCAGAAGAATGAATTCTTTATCTGAGTAAAAACTCCCTTTTTTCCCTGGCTGATGAACCTTCTGAGATGTTTAAACATCCAGCTAGAATAGGTCAGGACCTACCTCTAAAGTGGCAAGAGAAATCTGTGCTCCCATCACAGCCTTTCCCACTGAGTGAACGTTGCTCCAGGATGGAGTCACTTCATTCCTGCTCCGTTCCTTGGCTCCCTCTGAGAGATGAGGCTGGGACAGACCCACAGCCCTGTCCTGCAGCTGGGCTGGACTGGGCCATCCCATGAGCTCAGGCTGCAGAAACAGTGCTTTATTCTCAAATTTTTCTGGGAAGAGGATTTCAGGAAATCGATGATATCCTCTACTTTGGAGGAGAAAGAAACCGATATTTGACTGACTCTGCCACGACCTGCAAAACCTCATGGAGTGGCTGGAGACCCTTTTCCCCAGGGGATTCCCCTCCTGTGATGAGAGCCAGAGCACAGAGGTGCCAGTCCCTTGGGGACAGGGCCCTGAGCTCTCCCCTGAGCTGGGTGACACGGAGCTGGCTCTGTGGTGGCTGCGCTGGGGGGCTCAGCTGGGGGCTGGGGGAGCCTTGGCCATGTGCCCCTCGATTTTGGTGACAGCCTCGAGGCCACCTCCCCAGGGCCACACCTGGGCAGCTGCAGGGGTTAACCAGGTATTTCTGAGTTACAGCAGCCCTTGGGGGCTCTGCAGCAAAGGCTGAGCACGAGAGGAGCTTCCCCACACAACCAGGAGGGCTTGCACATCACAGACAGACCCTGACGTGGAGACTCTGAATTGAAGATCTCCAAAATCTTGGGAATGCAGAAAAGAAATTACCCAACACTTTCTAGGCTTATTAATCCATAGCTCCTGACTATCAGGCTTGGTAAGAACAAAACATTGAATTTCCAGGGAATATTCAGAGACTTTAGAGCTGATTCCTCCTCTTTTCAAGTGTTTTTTCCACAAGGGGTCATTGCAGAGCAGAGCAAGGATGACTTAAAAACGAGGTGATTCTTTCCTTTTCTAAAGTGAAGTAGACATTTGGATGCAATTATTTTAACTGGAATTGTTAACAGCATTAATTTGTAGCTGAAAAGCACCACAATGCCATAATAATAATTAGTTGGTTGGTGTTCATGTCAATTCCATTTAGCCTGAGCAATGTTTTAGTTTAACTACATTTAACAAAATAAAAAGCCT
The DNA here is from genome assembly GCA_013398075.1 of Notiomystis cincta. NCBI lineage: Eukaryota > Metazoa > Chordata > Aves > Passeriformes > Notiomystidae > Notiomystis > Notiomystis cincta. Next base: position 8,564 of record VZRX01023167.1, on the reverse strand, counting down.
GTCCAGTGGGGGGAAATATGGAGATTTGCCTCTGTGTAGAAACGAAGCATTTAAAAATAAGTGTAGATTTCTGTGTGGTAATTGGGATAAAAGGAGAAGACTGAAGAGGAGATGTTTCTGAAGGGAAATTAAATCCAGCCCTAGAACATCTACAGAGAAGGTCAGAAGCAATTCTCAACCATCAAACCACCCTTGGCTCCCACATAAATGCCTGATCTTCTGTTTCTTTTCTCTTTCCTTTTGTTTGGCAAATAAAGCCTTTTCAATAATTCAGGCAAATGGCTTGATAAATACAAATAATTGAGCAGATTAAGCTTAAAAATAAAAACATATTTCATCACATGTAACTAAAAAAAAGTAATCATATAATTAATGGGTGAAAAACAGAGAGAAAGATTGCCAGAGATTAAGATTAAGCCCTGCAGAAGAGAATGTTCTAACTAGAAATTGGTTTAATTAATAGCACATTTTACATAATGATTACAGTGTAATTGCGCTGACTAGCAGAGTGTCATTAAATATATCCATGCTCCTTTACAACACCCTAAGGCTAAAAATAATGAGTTACATTGAAAATCACTATGCAACAGGTTCATAAATAACATTTAAGCCTATACAAGGCGAATACTTATAAATAATAAATATTTGCCTTTTGTAATTGAAGAAAAAATGACAGCCTTCTTTTTCTACTACCCTGTAGATTGTCATGTTATAATGCTGAAAAGATTTTTTCCCCTTGCGTTCTCTAGAAAGTCTTGAATAATTTATTCAAATGCTAATATTCCACATAGTCTGACTTTGAGGAACAAATATTCCTACATAAAGAATAAATGCCAAGTTGCTTATTACCAGCTTGGTTTTACTTTGCATGGTGCAGCCCCCAAAAAACTCTCACACTCTATTACACATGTCAAATGAAGTTAGTGGCCAGATTTCCTGCCAGAAGAGTTGCATTCTTTTTTTTTCTCTCTTTTGATTTAAAAATTACCCCTTCTCCCAAAATGTTCATCAGGCTCAGAGCTGTTATGCAGCAACAGCTGCTCCTCAGCTCCAAAAAGGACGACATCATAAAGCTGATAACTTTTTAATCTGGAGCTTTCCTCTGGTGCATCAGGAGGATCCAATAAAACCAGGCTGGGTTTCATATCAGCTCTGGGCTGACATTTGAAAGCCCCTCACGTGGGTAGAGCTCAGTTTCCAAGGCAGCCATGGCAAGGAAATGTCTCCAAAGGCAAAAGGAAGCAGGAGGAAACCTCCCTCCAGGATGTGGGAATCCCAAGGCAGGACCTGGGAGGTATCTTCTTCTCCAATGGAAGAATTGGGGTAAGAACTCAGCTTTTAGGGGAAAAACCAAAGCCCCCGGAGCCCAGAGGTTTTCCATGCTCTCTATGTGATCATCCAGACCCACATAGCTGAATTTTGGTCTCAAATGTGGGAATGTTCTGGAGCTGCAGCCTTGTTGCTCCAGCCACACCAGGGTCATCCCAAGGCAGGATGGAAGAATTGGGTTAAAAACTCAGGTTTTAGGGGAAAAAACAAACCTCTTGGAGCCCAGAGGCTTTCCATGCTCTCTGTGTGATCATCCACACCCACAGAGCTGAGTTTTGGTCTCAAACAAATCCATAACAGGAATAAAAATGAATAAATGTCACCTGAGTGGAGTCTAAGAGGGCTGAAAACTGGAACCACAAAGCCTGGGACACCCTGATGGCTCCAATGCACAAAAAGCTTTTCACACTTTTTAATGAGATTATTTTTTTTTTTAATATTCTCACCCTTCTCATTATAAAAGTAGGTTTTGTAGTATTAAACCCAGAAAATTCAAATTGCCTGAGCACTGATGACACAATGTGAGCAGCTCCAGTGAAAGACCAGAGTGTGCTGCTAACAGAACATTGTCTGGGAGAGGGCAGAAGTCTGGCAGGGCATGGGAAGGATTCTCTGGGTTTGGATGCCACAAAATCCAGGTGTCCATTGTCATTCTCATTGCTTTTTCCTACCACCAAAATGAACACCTGTAAAATTTCCTCCTCCCAGACAGACATTTTTCCCCCTTTTATTGAAGCAGGAATGATGCACCTTCCTATCCACAGGAAAATGACTCCTTTTCCTTCTCACCCCAAACTTTATGCAGAAGATGGAACTACAGGTGTATTTGGAGAGTGTGGGGAAGAAAAGCAATGTTCATTTTAATGGAATTTCCATGGTGGCAGGGCAGATCCTGAGGAACATATCCTGGTTTTCTGCAGGAAACTGCATTTGCATCACTGTTGTCTTTTCTTTATTTCTCCTCATTTTTACAGCTTCCAGCATCCCATGGGGAGCTCCAGAGCCCATGAAAAGTGCAAAAAAGGCAGGAATGGACTCCCAGTTGGAATGTGGGCTGAGGGGGCTGGAGAAAATCTCCTTCCACATCGCACCAGAAACGTCTTGGTCACATCACTCAACCCTGCTGGGAGTGAGAAATGTCACTAATTCAGGTATGATCTTTCAAATTGTTAGGGTAAATGAATCAAGGTATTAAAAGAGAGAATTAAGGCATGAACTATTTAATTCTAATTTAAAAAGTGTTTATTTGGATCCCAATCCAGAGCCAGTATATATCAGAAGTCCAATACAGGTCAAGTCTTTTTTTAATTATTATTATAGGAAAAAAACAGGGACTGTTTTTGCCACAGAAAAAGGAATAAAACTCCTGAAGATTTAAAAACTTTCAATTTGCTTAGCTGCAGTTAAGACAAAATACATCCCCAAAAGTACAAAAGGGCAGAATTTAATGGGAGAGGAAAGGTTAAGAAAGATGAAGGAAGAATCTCTTCCCCTGTTTATTCACTGCTGCTGGGCAATAATATAATTTTCAGTCTCACGTCTCTATTTCAGACCACATATGGCAGTAATATTGGATGTTCACCATCACAGCTTAACCATGACTAAACAGGTTGATGAATGTCATGCATCTTATCATCATACATGCATATTTTTAAATATAATTCACTTTTGATCTGCACCCTTGTGCAGTGGTGAATGAAAACAGTTAAGATTTCTTCCACTGTCTGCCTTTAAATGTATTAAACAGCCCTGCTGTCAATAGATTATATTCTTGTACAATGATAATAGCCCAAAAAACTAAGAGGCCTTGTCAGGAATTGCAGTTGTCACAGTTTGATGCAAATGATTTTACTTGGTGTTCATCTGCTGCACAATCATCTCATAATCTGGATATACATCACAGCATGACATGTAAATTTCCTGCTACTCTGCTTTCATTTCCAGAGGCAGCAATCAAATGAAAACCATTCAACCTCACCAAAATGTATAAATAATTTTCATTCAAACATATTAACAGTCAAAATATGAGAATTTATCACAGAGCACTACGCCTTTTAAGAAGCAATAAAGACTTTACTTTTTAAGCATATTTCTACTTACAAAAGTAATATGAACAGTAACTTGTGGTTTTAAAAGGGGATTTAAAAGTCCACACATAGCACCAAATCTTCAAACTTAAGTGTGTTGCTGCTGCTTTGCTCCACGTATTTCTTGGGAAAAATTAGCCTAGAAGAGGGTTGAGAAAGGGGGAATAAAGGGTAATATTCAAATTACTCCTTTCCCCTCAGATTTGCCCCATAAAATAAATATGATTATTAAATACAAAGAACAGAAAATATAATGCTGTGTCACAGAATCTGGAGATACAGCAAGGAAAACTTCCTGTATTTTATTTATTAATTTTCATTTATACTCTAGATCAGATTTTAATTTAGCTGAATTTAAGGATTTTTTTAAATCCATCCATTTTTAAAAGGGCTGTTACAAACAGGACCATCCAGTGAAATTCAAAACTGCCAAACAGAGATGGGGTTGAGCTCCAGTTCCACCAGTTCCAGCTGTCAAATATCTCCTTTCTGATCTCCCCTTGGTCTGCTGGGGTTGGAGTGAGATGATCCTCGAGGTCCCTTCCCACCCAAAGCAGTCTGGGCTGAAAGGAAAACTGGAAAAGGGAAATATTTGCCCTTCCTGCCTGGGGGCTGTGGGGTTTGGGAGCATTTTGCAGCTGCCTTGGGGAGTGGTGCTGGTGGTTACTGGGAGCACTGGGGCACACAGGGTGCTTGGTGTGAAATGTGGGTAAAAGCAGCCTCCACTTCTTGCTGAAATGAGCATTTTTGTGTGGTTTTTCCTCCTTCCCAAGCCACCTTTCCCTGTCACTGCATCACCCAAATCCACCCTGGGGAGTCCCTGAGCTCCCTGGAGCCCAGCACTGCCAGGGCTCTGGGGGAGCAGCCCCTGCCAAGCCCAGGAGTGCAGGAACAAAGGACAGTTTGCTCTTCTTATTAATGGTGGTGCTGACAAAAATTGCTGCCTCTCTAGAAATTGGGTGCTTTTTTTGAGAAACAGGTAAAAACTGCCAAGATGACAGTTTTTCCCATTTTTCCAGTAAGTGTGTCTGAGGAAGTAGAAGTGCAATAACCTGGGGTACAGCAGGCTCAGCCATTTGAAATAAAACTTTGCAGTACTAATGTTTTTGTAACTGCTTTCATATTGTAATGATATTTTTCCAAGCACTGGTTTTATTTGATCTTAAATACCTTTTTGGGAAAGTCCAGTGAGCTGACTCTAATAAAATCATGCTATTGAAAAAAGGTTTAAGTGGAATGTTCAGAATAAATTACAAAACTGCATGCAAGAATACCAGCTAGTGCTGCAATAAAAATCTGGAAATGAGGATTCTTGCAATATATTTTAAAGAAGTAGTATACTTTTTTTTTTGTTCATTTTTTTTCACAGAATGTTTCATAATAGAAAGCCTTCACAACGTGAAAGGGGGTGACTGAATAACGAATGAATAAACTGCCAAAGAAATTGCATTTAAAAAAAAAAAAACTCCTTTTTTTTTTCCTGGAGCATATATTTCATATAATTTTCAATAACTTTTAGAAGATAATAGGAAAAGTAATTCTCTTCCATTTTGCTGTACCAAAATACTTGAATTACATCATACTTAGACTGTCAGATTTCATTCTCTCTCTCTCTCTCCCCCACACAAAGTTCAGCCCCTGTGTATCAGGGGCTGATATCAGGACAAGGAGAGAGCTGGGTTTGATCCACAACCATTGGAAAGGGCTTCCAGAATTTAACCAAGGCTTTTCATGGGCTTCCTCTCTCCTGAAAATCCAACAGTCAAATTCCTCTGGCTGAACACAACCCCAGGATTAGGAGAACAAGGACTTGCTCCTACATGAGCACCATTTTCTGTCTGACTTCTCCCAGGGATCACCAGAGAATTCCAGCTCTGACACCTCTGTCTTTGGAATGGCCCAGCCACAAGCAAACCTAGCACTGGTGGGGAGGTTTGGACCCAGCCAGGGAGCAAAACTGTGCCAAAATCCTGACACACCTGAGTGAGCACATCCAGAGCCCACAAAGGCCTCTCAGGGGCTCCACCTCTGTGTCAGGCCTTGTCAGGGCTGTTCACAGGGCACCGTTGAGCTGCCCAGGGACAGGGGGACATCCCTGCAGCCCTGCCCAGCCCTCCAGCCTCGGGCACACCCTGCAGCCAGCTCTCCCAGCCCGGCATCGCCCTCATGGGGTGGAGTGGCAGCTGTGGAGGGAGATTTAAAGAGGGCTCTGGTGGAGGATGGGTGTGCAGGTGACTCCAGGACAGGCTGCAAGGAGAGCTTAAAGGATGAGCTTAAATAGAAATTCATGGCAGCCACAATGTTCTTTGCCTTTTTAAAGAACTTTTCATGAGCAAGTTTGCTGCTCCTCCACTTAGACTCTGCTGGATCCATGCTGAGGATGTCAAGTGATGAGGGAAGGAGGAGCCAGGCAAAGGAACCCACACAAACAGCCCTGGGCTGAAGCAAAGCTGCTGCTTGAAGTGCCAGATGTCCTGGACAGAGGACCTGGTGTGGCCAGGGGTCACCTGGAATCCTTCTGACTGTGGTCACATGTGAGGAACAAGGAGATAATGCCACTGCCTCAGCTCTGGGGGCTTTTGGCTCTTGGGCTGCCCATCAGAAACCTGAGAAGAATCTTCTCAGAATGTTTTAATTACAGCTTAATGTGGGGTCTGTTCAAAGCTGCTGGGCTGTCCTGTGTCTCGGTGCCTTCACCAAAACCTGAAATCCTCTTTGTGCAGCCTGCTCAAACATCTCCCAGCAAATGCAGGTGGAAAGGAATAATTCAGAATGAGACTCCTTCCTTGGCCTTATCCTCACTCTTCCAGTGCATCTCTCAGCCTGGACATCCACCAGTGCAAACCTGCCCTGTGCCATTGTTCAACAGGCCCTTTAGCTTCCCTAAAATCACACTCCTTGTCATACTGACACCAGAATTGACCCTGAACCCCAGTGGTTCCCCGGCCAGCTGCATGCTGGCAGGATGAAATGGTTAATGGACAAAACCAGGGATTCAGTGAGACCAGATGTAAATCTTGAGTGGGAATGAAAGCAGAAGGATGGAAAGTGTGGGCTCAGGTTACTGGAGGATGCAGTGGATATCAGGGGTAAGCTCATCACAGGAAGTTCTCATCTGTTCTGGGGTTTGGCTGCCTCACTGCAGAAGTGTTTGCTCAGAACCAGGTGAAATTAAAAATCAGCAACACTGAGAGAGCTTGGATTCCAGCAGAGCTGGGGCTGGCAGTCCTGGCTGGGCTCAGACCTCGACAGGAGGGGTGAGAGCAGATGTGACACTGCCACAGGAACAGGAAACGCCTCCTGGGCTGTACAGCACCACATCTGTGACTGGCCTGGTGCACATCTGTGCAGCTGTGCAGGAGCAGGGACAGCCAGACAGGACTGAGACCCATCACCATAACAACAGAGCCCTCACTCTGCTCCCAGCTCCTCAGCTCTGTTTGCTGCTGTTCAGAATTGTTGTGGCAGAGAGTGGTGATTTCTTAATTGTGTCTTCTGTCTACTCCAGGAGAAATCTGTGTGTATAAAGACAACAAAAATAACATTTAAAGACACAATCGTAATAACAAAACTTTGGGATTATCAGGTTTGGTGCTATTTGATGTTGAGATATTTCAGTGTGGCTGAATTTGAGGCTGCAGCTCATGAATTCAGACCTGACTCCACTATTGCTGCTTCTTCTAAGCCAGTTAATTCTTCATTTACCCTCTTTCCAAAAATTGAAATACATTTATGTCCTTAGCACATCAAAGAACTTTAAACACTGATTTATAAAAATGGACATGGAGCATTTTAACAAATAAAATAATCACTCAGAATTTTTTGAGGCTTGATAAACACCATATAGCTGCTGAGCTCTGGCCAAAGCATATTCAGTGGGGTTTTTTCCAGGTTTTGCAGGAATTACTGGAATTTTCTTGTATTACACTTCAAGAAGATATGGCAAAGACTGGCAGCTGTTGTCACCAGCCCTGTTTCAATTGCTCACTGTGATTTTATAGAAATTAAAACTATTTGAAACCCAAAGGAAACCCCAAATGAAACCCAAAATGAAAACCAAATGAAACCAAACCAACCACTCAACAAAACAATTCCTGTGGTTTCCCTCTTCCCAATTTCTAGTTTTCACAGCAAAAGGGTCCAGAGAAGTATCCCCTCAATAGGATGAATGGCTCTGGAATGGTCAGCATCCAACAGAGATGGAAACTGGGAAAAAACCTGGGATTGAAGGCAGTGGATTGGGAAACCCAAATCAAAGGAGCACAGATCCCTTGGACTGCCAGGACCGGAGAGGCAGGAGAGGAAAAACCGTGTTTGGCAAAAGGAAGAGCCCTCTTTCACTCCCTATTCCTTGTGCCACTGATGGGCCGAGGGAAAAGGGAGAAGTTGGAGATATTCCAAAGTTAGGGAGGTCCTGTGGGAATAAAAACCATCCAGGGCCCTGGGAGAGTCCCACAAGTGTTTTTGCAGCACCCAAATCTGTGACCTGAGCATTTGGGTGGGACTGTGACTCCTCTGTCACCTGATCTTGGTGCCTGCAGTGTCTAAAACCTGCAGGTGTTCCTGCTTCCCTAAGAATTGGCAGGAGTGCTTCTGCATGGAGATGGAGACACTGATCCCACCCTCACACCACGTGGGTCACTGGAAAATCATTGGGTTGCTCAGGGGGAAACAGGAGGGAACAGGAATTTGAAATACTTCACCTCAAAGTTCTGGTGGAAAAGTCCCACCAGGAAAACCTGAGTTCTAAGAGAAGCAGCAATTTTCTTTGTGTGTCCAATTCTAACTCACACTTTTTTGTGGGGAATAAAAACCTTCTCCACAAACTTTAATGGCCACTCATATATTTATTTCAGTAGCTTAAATATTTTTCTTTCAACTCCAGGAGGGCAAAGAGCCAGTGCATTTCATGCTGCTGTCCCTCAGACTTTTTGCCATCCAATTTGGGCACTCCAGGAAGAATTTGCTGCTGGAAGCACTGAGGAATCCAGAGTAATATTTTTTGTTGCCTTCTGCCCAATTAATCCAGTAATCAATGCAGGTCAGCAAGATCCTGTATCCATGCAGAGCCACTGGCAGCTTGAATGGGATATCTCAGCCTTCCCCATATCATTTCCACTGCAGGATGAGGCTCTCCAGGAAAAATGT